>CAUYSK010029697.1:0-40578 GCA_963575035.1 Avahi laniger | reverse complement strand
GGGTGCTGGGACTGGTTTATGGACTTAATTTTGGGACTCTACAGTGACGTTACTTGGCAGAACTGAGGAGATGTGCTCTGGTCTTGTGTTGTCTTAGTGGGGTTTTAGCCTGTTGGGTTATGTCTGGCCTGTTGTCTTCACCTTCTGCTTATGGAGATTAGTGAGTTTCTTTTCCTTGCTTAGATTCCCAGGAGCTGGATCACTTTTGTGTGAGAAACTCTTCTTAATCATCACTTCCTTGAATTTATTATTTAAAAAAAAAGTAAATTAATTTATGTCAGGAAGGCATACAACTTCAAAGGTGATTTTAAAAAATATTCAGTCTTGGATTCTTATCTTGCATAGTAATATATGAATAAATATGAAGAAATTAAAATTTATTGAATACCTTAAGAATGAATATTTCTGGGCAATATTCCATTGCATAGTGTACACCACATTTTAGCTTATCCATTCATTTGTCTAGAAATTTAAAATTTTTCCACCTTTTGATAATTGCAAATAATGCTATTAATACAATAAACATTGATATGTAAATACTTGTTTGAGTCCCTATTTTTAATTATTTTGGATACAATTTAGAATGGAATTGTTATGTTAGATGTTAATTCTTTGTTGTATACCATCTTTTTATAAAGCTTTTAAAAGAGTTTAAACTTCAACAAATTCATAAATTTAAGGAGTCCTTAGAAATCCTCTAGTCTGATATGTCCTCAGGAATCTATCAAAAAATGACCCTGAATTAATTTTGAGGCAGACCTTAGTTATCATCACTTGCTAATCTAACAGTCTGGTGCTTTCTGATTAACCTTATATCAAACTATGTTTGTAAGCCTTGTGAATATTCCTTGGTGAATTATCAAAGAATAGATAGAGCAGAATCAATCACAACATCTGTCTAAGCACTATTTGCTGAAAGTCATATAGTATTTTGCAACAGATTTGTGTGTAAGAACTCAGCAACTAATCATTAAGCAGGCAATAATAACACAAGACAGCCAATAATCATATGAACTAGTGGTGCCAGCCAAAAACCCCTCTGGATTCTTTTCTTTAAAGCTCTTACTGTTTTATCAATATGATTAAAGAAAAGATTCCATTCAGCAGATCTAAATGCAATTAGTACATATGTCTTCCATTAACTCAAGAAAGTCAGGTATACCAAGGGCCAGATACTACTCTTTATACACTACACCAAAAAGCCAATAATCACATTTACCTTTCAGTGACATGCTGGTAGTATTAGATAATTTGCTCTTTAGAACTATTTTTCTCATTTGTAAATGCTGCAGATCTGTTGAGGAGCTGACAAGCATTATATCAGCCAACGTAAGCGATAGTGAAACAGAAATGAGCAGAGAGGAGAAAGTAACGATTTCTTGTTCCAGCTGAGTTAATTTACTTCACATGTGTGAAATTTATTTGCATACATCTCAACAGGACCACACAGCTCATCTATCAAGGATGTGTGTAGAACTCACTGCCATATGAAGTTTCTTTTATAGACTTAAACTTTAATATGATTGGAAAGATCAATTCCTCATGACTCTCCAGGATAAATTGTGTGTGAGAATAATCTAAACTTTATAGTGATCGTGGCTGGTACCAACATTCAGTGTCAGACAGATATATTCTAGTCTACGTTAAAACTTTATGAGTAATTGAGAGCCTGACATTCTCTGACCAGGCTGGAGATGGCTTTATCTCCATCCCTCCTCTTGGAAGCCTTGTCATTCAGGTGAATCCCTTGACCCAGAAACAAAGCCTTTGTAGTAAAATAAAGAAATTTTCCTGGCTGATATCCAAGGTCCATTTTCATTTAAACTTTTAATAATTGACTTCACTTACTGGAAAAGCTAAGAAAATGTGTAAAAACAAAGACTTATTCTCTTGAAAGGAATGGAGAAAATGGTGTGACTATACTTAACAACATTTGTAATCCCATAGGATTGCTTTAGCTAGAGGGCATGTAAATGTGTTTCATGTGCAGAATGTTTAATATCTTGGTTAGATAAGTGAAATATTTCATTATAGAATACATAAACAGTGCAAATATTAATACCTTTAGAAACTATCTATTTAACCCATAATCACATTATCCAAAATTTGTCACTATTCATTTTTCAGTGTGTTATATGAAATATGCAGTGGTGAAAATAGAATATTATAACCATTTTGTAGAATAAGAGCAATATAAATTTTTGTCTTTTCTCCTATATATGTATATTAATACACACACACACACACACACACACACACTCTTAATGATATATCAAGCATTTCTTCATTTTGTTAGTTGTTCTTTAAACAAACAAAAAATCTTTAAAACAAAGATTTTAATGCTTGTATAGAATTTTATCATTTGGAATAAATATATTACATTTTTTTCATTCTATGACCTAAAGTTTTAGGGTGTTTTCAATTTTTCATCATTATAAATATTTCCATAGAGTACCATCTCTAAAAAAGATGTAAATAAATTGTCTCTAAATATTCCTGGGTAGATATTTTCTGAAATGAAATCAATAAAGAGAAATATATTATCATACAATGCCTTGCTAATATATTGCTACATGGCTTCTCAAATGTTTAGATAAGTTTATAGTTTTTCTAGCATATCTATTATAAAAATGGTATGTAAAAATGTCTTTCACATTGTACGATTAAGAATATTTGCCAATTACTGCTTCATTATTATCTTTTAAAATATTTATTTAATTAGAAAAATATGGGATTCAATTTCAGTTCTTATTTTTATTAAATTTATTATTAGTTAGGAGGTAATCAGCAACACCCAATAATAAGGTAGTACTGAGTGTCAGCAGCTAGAGAAAATAAAGTAAAAACATGTTTTAACAAGTAATCTCAGATACTTAGCTGGACAAATACATGTGAGTGTTAACATCTCTCAAATAGCATTTTTCTAACATTTATTTTGAAAATATGAAAACTTGAAAGAGTATTCAATAATTCTCCACACACACACATATTATACTACATATGTGATTATCTTTTATTTGGTTTATATGATTTTTGCAAAATCAGTTGAATATAAGTTGAATGCATCATAGGAATTAACCACTAGTTAACAATATATCTTCTATAAATAAAGACATTTTTCTGTATATTCACAATCTATCACACCTAAGAAATTAATACTAATTTCACCATATCATCATATTCAGATTTTCCCTATCTGTTTTTATTTTTTATTTTTGGAGCAGGGTAAATATTGAGGATCCAGAATCTAATTAATTGACGACTTGTATTTTGTTATTATGTTCTTCATTTCTCCTAATCTAGAGATGCCCTTCACAGTTTTTTTGGTTAGTTTTTCATGATATTGAAAATGCAAAATGGGTCAGTTCTTTAGTAAATTGTCCCACATTTTGATTTATGTTTCAGTTTAAACTTTTTTTTTTCAGGAAAACTTCATAGACAGTGGTGTGGACCTCTTACACACATGAGGGAGCACTCGTGTTCATTTGTCCCATTGAGTTCTATTGGTTTTGATCACTTTTTTTAAGGTAGTTGCTTTCCACTCTCTCCATTAGTAAAGAATTCGTTCTCTTTTTGAAATTAGTAAGTAATAAATTAGATGCTTCTTTAATATCATTCAAATATCCCATTTTCCAATAATATCTAAACCAATGGTTTCAACTTTCATTGATTGCTTTTGCTTGAATAAAATAGTAGTAAAATTTGCAAATGGTGATTTTTGAAATTGTATCATGTCGGATTTATTTATTAATTGGCACTCATCTGTAAAAAAGAGTTTACCTTTCTTTTTTCTTTCTTTTCTTATTTTTTTATTTTTTATTTTTTTTGAGACAGAGTCTCACTCTGTTGCCCAGGCTAAAGTGCCATGGCGTCATCATAGCTCACAGCAACCTCAAACTCCTGGGCTCAAGCGATCCTCCTTCCTCAGGCTCCCAAGTAGCTGGGACTATAGGCGTAAGCCACTATGCCCAGCTGATTTTTTTCTATTTTTAGTAGAGAGAGGTCTCACTGTTGCTCAGGCTGGTCTTCCACCTCGGCCTCCTAGAGTGCTAGGATTATAGGCATGAGCCACCACACCTGTCCTATCTTTCTTACTTTTTAATTCCATTTATTGTAATCTATTTTTGTCACTGGTATTTTTTTTAATTTATTTTAATTGGCAAATAATTTTATGTATTTATGGGATATAATATGATTTTTGATCTATGTATTAGCTTGATTGAATCTTTCTACAATGTATACATACATTAATATTTTTGATGTACAATTTATCATAATTTGTTCAATAAGAGCTCCTAAGTTCTTTTGACATGATCACAATAGTCTTTTAGCACTTCCTTCTTTTCCAGAAAAAAACAGATTTTTTTTACTCACTTTTTATGTCACATTTCCTGAATCAGTAATGAACAATTTCTCAAAAGCTTTCAAAATTTTTCTAAGGAGACATAGTATTTAAAAATAAATAATTGGCCATTAGATATTTTTATTTTTATTATAATGTCATTTTTTTTCTAGGTTTCTTTAGTCTAAAAAGCTGACAAATGTGTATTAAAAACAACATCGGTAATTCATATTATTATATGAAAACAATAAGGATATCGAAGGACATGAATATCAAAATTAACCTTATTGGATTATCTGTACAACTATGTTTCTGACAATGACAGAATGCCATTTCTTTCAAGTGACTATGAAATATTCGCCAAAATTTTTCATACACTGGCTAATTAATTCTCAACAAATTATAAATATGAAGTATTTAATGAAAGATTTAATGATGATGATCTCTATCACAGGAGAAATAATCAAGCAACAAATAATAAAATATTTGGGAAATCCCTATATATTTTAAAATCAAGCTGTATATTTTTAAATGACCAACTAGTTAAAGAAGAAATCACAATGGAAAGTAAAAAAAATAATATTTGGCACTAAATGATAAAATCGTGAGATGGCACTGAGGTTTTGAGGGGAGGATAATATATAGCCTTATATTTGAATTGAGAACATAGACATAAATAACAATGACAATAATTTCATCTCAAGGAGTTAGGGAAAAAATGGCTGATTTAATCATTAATTGTAAACATTAAAATGGAGAGTGAAAATGAAAAATAGATAAGAAAAATATAGTTGAGATGATAAAAAAGCTGTAAGTGGTTTCATAAATTCATAAAATTGATGTACTCCATCAAGTCTGATCAACTGAGGAGAAAAAAAAAAAAGAAGAAGAGAAGAAAAGGCACAAATAACCAATACTAGAAATGTAACAATTGACCTACAGTTCCTACAGATAGAAAAATATATAATGTAGTATATAATGTACACATTTAAAACTTATGTAAATGTCCATCAAAAAACATGTACAATAAGGAAAAGGAAAAAATTACTATGTTAACAAAAAAGAAATAGAAGATTTGAATAGTGTCAAAATTATTAAAGCATGTAAAACTTCAAATACAAACTTTTCTTCAGAAGTTCTCAAGATATTCAACATTGTACTTACAATGATATAGAAAACCAACGGAACAGAAAAGGGTCTAGAAACAGGTCTATCCAAATATGGTTACTTGATTTGTGAATAGGTCCCACTGCAGTACAGCGAAAAACTATTTGATTTTTTTTTTAAGAAAATAGTGCTGGAGATATTTCCATATTTGGTATGGAAAGAATAAAATCCCCTACCTTACACCAAATACAAAAATCATTTCCAGACGGATTAGAAATCTAAATGTGAATGACGTATAAAGTAATAAGTCTCTTAGATGCAAACACAGGAGAATATCCTCAGGGCCATAGATTAACAAAATTTTCTGAAAAGGACACTAATCATGAGGAAAATAGAATTAAAAAGTTAATTTAATTAAATTGAGTACATAGGACTCTGGGAGGCCAAGGCAGGAGGATCGCTTGAGGTCAAGAGTTCCAGAAAATCCTCAGCAAGAGTGAGATCCTATCTCCACTAAAAATAGAAAGAAATTAACCGGTCAACTAAAAATAGAAACAAAAAATTAGCTGGGCATGGTGGCGCACTCCTGCAGTCCCAGCTACTGAGGAGGCTGAAGAAGGCAGATGTCTTGAGCCCAAGAGTTTGAGGTTGTTGTGTGCTAGTCAGATGCCAGGGCACTCAGCCAGGGCAACAGAGCAAGACTTTGTCTCAAAAAAAATAAATAAGTAAAATATGATTATTAAAAAAAAATGCCATTAAGATTGTGAAAAGCCAAGACACACTGGCAAGACTATAATTCAAACTGTTGAATTACATATATTTGCACATATACAGAAAATAAATATATTTATGGTAAATATCTCTCCAATATTTTGTATGTAGATTATATAAATAGCTCTTATGACTACATAAAGGCCAAAAACAAGATTGAAAATGAGTAAAGTTACAAACAGCTATATTTCACAATAGAGGACATCAAAATAATGTGTATTAATAAATGTGTGAAATGGTGTTCAATCTTCTTAGTCATTATGGAGATGCAAAGAAATACCTGAATGAGTTATCACCCACCTATCTGCCAAATGGCCATAAAGAAGACAGAAAGCAGGAAATGGAGCAGTCAGAACTCTCAAGCTCCGCTGATGGAAATGACGTTGATCAAGCTCCCTTGGAAAACGATTTGGCGGGATCTCCTGTGACCCAGCAATTCCACTCTAAGTACATCCCAACTCTAATTTTAGGAAAAATTTTAGGAAGCTCAAAAACAGTAAAATTAATCTCTGAGGATGGAAATCAAGACAGCAGTTAACTTCTATGTGTGGGAAAAACTGGGTGGAAGAATTCATGATACTTTTTTTAGATTTCTAGGTCTTCATGCTCTTTGACTCATACATTTCTTTGAGTTTCTTGAAAATGTTTTGTTACTGTTGTCTTGCATTCTATGATGCTCTTGCAAAATCTGCTTCCATCTGTTTGCTTTTACTCATATGTGAATTGTTCTTTTTGTTTGGGGGCCTGGATAATTATTTTTTCTCTTCATGGTCTATTAATTCTACAAAGATACAAGAACTACTTGTAGTCTATGGAGAACTGCAGGACACACTGTGGTTGACCAGGTCCTTTTTCTCGGATGCGTTTCAGGACCCTTTCAATATGTAGATCTCTGTCCTTCCTCTATTTTCAGACAGTTATTTTTATATTTTAATTTTAAATAATAGTTCTTTATACAGTACTTCCTCAGCGTCTTTAAGGGATTTGTTCTCCCATCCCTCCTCATACCAAACTTGGCAGATGCTTAAGTCCCTTATATGCAAATGGAATATTATTTGCATATAGCCCATGCACTGCCTCCTGTATACTTTAAATCATCTCTAGATTACATAGAGCACCGTAATATAATGTAAATGCTAAGTAGTTATTGTATTGTTTTATTTGTAGTATTTTTATTATTTTACTGTTATTTTTATTTTTTTAATATTTTCCATTCAAATTTGGTTGAATTGTAGATGTGAACCTGCACATATGAAGCACTGACTGTATATTGTTTTGCTGTTCCTCTCCAGGTACTTTATTTCTCTGTGATGGTGCGTATGCTTATTTTCTCTATCTTTTACATCCCTCGCATCATTATTACCTGTCTACATTTGTCATAAAACCTTGGGATATTTTGATTTATTCCCTAAATCTTCACTTTCAGTCAAATCTATTCTTCCTTTAGCACCTTGTCATTCAGAGTTCATGACCCAAATGATTTTGTTCTCTTCTTCATATTTTCTTAATTTTATTACTTTCCTTCCATGTGTTCATTTCCATTCCAAGTGTTTTAATTTCTAAATTTAGATGTTCTTTCCTATCTTTCATTGTCTGTTTGATGACATTTAATTTTTGTTTTATTATTATTATTATTTTCTGTTTTGTGGCTGGATTTTGAGAGTAGTAATTCTATCAGTTGAAAATTTTGGTTCTTTTTTTTTTTTCCTCCTTAGGATAGAATATTTGTAGATTTTTGCCTGTCCTTTCCTGTTCATGTCCATAAGTGTTTGGGATTTGGGGGACTGGCAACATCTGATGTATCTATAGGAACTGACAAAAATATCAGTTGTCTTATTATTTTCTTAGCTAAATCCATCATTCTTTTTTGTTAGAACCACAGGGAGCACTTTTTTTTTTGTGGGTATCTTTAACAAGGTTCTTTTTTTTTTTATTTCAGCATAATATGGGGGTACAGATGTTTAGGTTACGTGTGTTGCCCTTGCCTCCCCTCCCCCCTCAGTTCAAGTTTCAAATATGTCCATCCTATTGCGTGGTGCGCATTGCACTCTTTGTGTATGCATATACCCATCCCCTCCTCCCTTCTCCCCCCTCCCCCCTGCCCAACAGCCAATAAATGTTATTCTTATATATGCACTTATGTGTTGATCCATTAATACCAATTTGATGGTGAGTACATGTGGTGCTTGTTTTTCCATTCTTGGGATACATCGCTTAGTAGAATGTGTTCCTGCCCTTTCCGGAAGAATACAAGAGGTGCTATATCACCATTGTTTCTTAAAGTAGGTCTTATATTTCTTTTGTTAGCTATATTCCTAACAATTTTATTCTTTCTGATGATATTTTAAATTGCTTTTAAATATCAGTTTTGTAGTGTTCATTGCTATTGTATAGAAATATAATTAATTTTAAATATGAATCTTGTATCCTGTAACCTTGCTGAACCAGTTTATTAGTTTTAATAGATTTTTAGTGAGTTGCTTATGATTTTCTCTGTACAAGATCATGTCATCTGTGAATAGAAATAGTTTTATTTCTTCCTTTCCTTTTTAATCTGGATGCCTTTTATTTTTTTTCTTAACAACTTGCACTGACTGGAATTTCTAGTACAATGTTAAATAGAAGTGGTAAGAATGGGTATCCTTGTCTTGTTTATTGTCATGGAGCTTGAGGGTTCAATCTTTCACAATCTAGTATGATGTTAGCTGCGGGTTTTTCACAGTTGCGCTTTATCAGGTTGAGGAATTTTCTTTTTATTCCTAATATGTTGAGTATTTTTAATCATTAAAGGATGTTAGATTTTGTCAAAATTTTTCTGTATTTATTGAGATTATCATTTTTGTCCTTTATTCTATCAATATGTTATATTATCTTGATTGTTTTCATATATCAAGACAATTTTGTATTCCTAAAATAAATCCCTTTTGTTCATACTGTATAGTCCTTTTTATTAATATATGCTACTGGATTCAGTTTGCTAATATTATGTTGAAGACATATATATTAATTAAATATGTATTCATAAATTAATTTGGTATTTTTTTTTCTTGTGATGTGTTTGTCTTGTTTTGGTATTAGAATAGCACTGACCTCAAAGAATGAGTTGGGAAGTGCTCTGTTATTTTTTTATTTTTATTTTTATTTTTTTGTGGAAGTGTTTGTGAAGGATTGTGTTAATACTTCTTTAAACATTTGGTAGAATTCACCAGGGAAACTATTTGGGCCTGGGGAAGTTTTTTGGGGGTAATTCAATCTTTTTATTTGTTATCAGTATATTCAGATTTTCTATTTCCTCTTGAGTCAGTTTCAGTAATTTGTGTCTTTCTAAGATTTGCCATTTCATCTAAGTTAGATAATATGTTGTCATACAATTGTTTATAGTGTTACCTTGTAGTCCTTTTCATTTCTGTAAAGTTGGTAGTATTGCCCCATCTTTCACTAATGATTTTCGTGAAATTTGAGTCTTTATTTTTTTTTCGTTCAGTCTAATCATTTTTCAAAGAACCAATTTTTATCTGTGTTGAGTTTTTCTGTTTTTTCTACTCCCTATTTTATTTATTTCAGCTCTAGTCTTTATTATTTCTTTCTCCCACTTGGTTAGGGTTTAGTTTGCTCTTCTTTTTCTAGTTTCTTAAGGTAGGTTAGGCTTTTCATCTCAGGTCTTTCTTCTTTTTAGTATAGGCATTTAAAGATGTACATTTCAATCTAAGCATTTGTATAGCTATATTTCCTATGTGTTGGTATGTTTTGTTTTTATTTTTAATCATTTCAAATTATTTCCTAGTTTTCCCTGTAATTTTATCTTTGATCCATTGGTTATTTAGAAATGTGTTTTTAAATATCTCCATACTTATAAATTTCCCAAATTCCTTTTGTTATTAGTTTTTAACTTCATTCCATTGTGGTCAGAGAACATACTTCATATGATGTGAACCCTTTAAAATTTATCAAGAATTGTCTTACGGCCTAACATATGGTCTGTACTAGGAAATGTTTCATGTGTGCTTGAGAAGAATTTGAATGCTGATGTTATTAGAACTGTTGTATGTATATCTGTTGGATCTAGCAGTTTTGTAGTGTTTTTTAAGTCTTTTATTTCCTGTTGATCTCTTGACAAGTTGAAAATGGAGTATTCAAGTTTCCAACTATTATTGTTGAATTGCTTGTTTCTCCTTTCAATTCTGTCAGGTTTTGCTTCATGTATTTTGAGCTCCATTGTTAACTGCATACGTGTCTATAATTGTTATGTCTTCTTGACGATTTGACATTTTTATCCTTTTGAAATGTCCTTCTTTGTCTCTAGTAACAATTTTTGTCTTAAAGTCTATTTTATTTGACATTAATATAGCCACTCTAGTTCTCTTTTTCTTACAGTGTGAATGGTATCTATTTTTCTATCCTTTTATTTTTAATGTATATGTGACTTGAATCTAAATATGTCTCTTGTAGATAGCATACAATTGGATTATGTTTTTGTGTTCATTCTTCCAATCTCTGCCTTTTGATTGGAGTGTTATTTACATTTAATGTAGTTACTGATAAGGTAGGATTTACATCTGCCATTTTGCCACTTGTGTTCTACATGTCTTTTTTGTTTGTTTCTCTCTTCTTCTATTAGTTTTCTTTTTGTACGAAATATACCATTATAATCCCCTTATTATTTCTTTTATTATATTTTAAGTTATTTTCTTAATGGTTGCTCTGGGGATTACAACTAATATATTAGCAACCTAGTTTTGATCAATGCTAACTTAATGTTAGTAGTATCCCAAATTTTGCTGCCATGTAGCTCCAATTCCTTCCCTTCTTTGTGCTCATATAAGTGTAAAATTTATAGATTATAAATTCATCAACACAGTTTTATGATTTTTGCTTTATTCAGGTGTCTTTTAAAGAAATAGGAAAAAGTTACAAACCAAAGATATATTAATAATATTTCTTATATTTACCTGTTGCATTACCTTTACTGGTGCTCTTAGTATTTCTTCATGTGTATTCTATTTATTGTCTAGTGTCCTTTCATTTCAGCCTGAAGGAATCCATTCAGTATTTCTTGGAGAGTAGGTGTGAGTGGCAAATGAACTCTGTTTATCTGGCAATGCTTTAGTTTCTCCTTATTTTTTAAAGAATAGTTTTGCTAACTATAGAATTCTTGATTGACAATATTTTTTTTCAGTGCTTGTAGTATATCATTCCATTGCCTTCTGAACACCATGATTTCTGATGAGAAATCAACTATTAATCTTATCAAGGTTCCATGTATGTGATGAGACACTTCTCTACTACTGTGTTCAGGATTCTCTCTTCATCTTTGACTTTCAACAATTTGATTATGATGTATCTAGGCATAGATCTCTTTAGTTTTATCTTACATACATTCTTTGAGCTTCTAGGATGTACAGTTTGATGTTTTTAAATCAAATTTGGGAAATTTGGGCCATTATTTCTTCCAATATTCTTTCTGCCCTTTCTCTTTCACCTCTCCTTCTAGGGTTGTCATTATGTAGATGCTGGTACACTTGCTAGTGGCACAAAGATCTCAGAGGTCTTGTTCATTTTTCTTCATTATTCTTTCTTTCTATTCCTCAGACTAGATAATCTTAGTTATCTGTCTTCGGATTCTCTGATGGCTCATTATACTAAGTGAAATTCTCTGTTAAGCCCCTGTACTGAATTTTTTATTTCAGTTATTGTACTTTGGAGCTCTAGAATTTCTCTTTTCTAAATAATTTATATCTTTTTATTGATATTATCTATTTGCTGACACATCATTCTAATATTTTTATTTAAATCCTTACTCGTGATTTACTTTTTGTTCTTTGAACATAATTATAATGGCTTTAAATTATAATTTAAAATTTTTGACTAGAAAGTCCAATGCATGGGCTATTCTGAGACAGTTTCTATTTCTTACATTTCTACTCCTGTTTGGGGGCCATACTTCCTTATTTCTTTGCAGGTACCATGATTTTTATTGAAAACTGAATATTTTAAATAATATAATGTGACAACTCTGGAAATCAGATCCTCTTTTTCCAAACTTATTGTTCCTATTTGTTGTTATTGTTGTTCTCTGTTTGTTTTGTGACTTTTCTGTAAGAACTCTATATATGTGTATTGTAGTGACTGATTAGTTTAATTATTAGCTAATGAGTGAACAAGTCTTTTCTTAAATACCAAGTCTTTCCTTAAATACCTATAACCAACAACTCTCCCTGTCTTTCCTGAGTTCCATCTGTGTTTGGGTAAGTGCCTTTAATTTTCTGATAGGCAATTGAAAACTCAGCATTATCCTTCATTTCCTTTTTGCTCAGACCCTCAAGGTCAGCAAGAGTTAAAAAATTAGGACCTTCTCAGATCTCTCCACTTGTTGCACATGTGCATGGCCTTCGAGCTTCTCAGCAATATGTTGGAACTTTTCAAAGACCCTATTATTTACTGAACGTTTCTGTTCTCCCCCCAAAATGAATGCCCCCATAACCCTTAATACAATGGTACTTGGAGATGGGGCCTTTGGAAGTTAATTAAGGTTAGATGAGATCATGTAAATGGAGCCCTTATGATGGGATTAGTGTCCCCATAAGAAGAGACACAAAGAGCTTGCTCCTCTCTCTCCACATGCAATGCACCAAGGAAAGACTATGTGAGCACACAGGGAAAAGGTGGCTATCTGCAAGGAAGGAAGAAAGCCCTGGCCAAAACCTGACCATGATGGCACTCTGATCTCAGAATTCTGTCCTTCGTAACTGTGAGAAAATAAATTTCTGTTGCTTAAACCACCTAGTCTATGGTAATGTGTTAGGGCAGCCCAAGATGACTAAGACAGATTTTGGTGCCAAAAAATGGGGTACTGATGTGACACATAACTGAAAATGTGGAACTGGATTTGGAATTAGGTGATGGATAGAGGCTAGAAAAGTTTTGAGGAGCATGCTAGAGAAAGATTGCTGTGAAGGAATTGTCACAGACAATTGTGGTGAGGGCTCAGAAAGATAGAAGGGAACTAAAGAGAAATCTTCCATCTTCTTAGGGAGTGCATAAATAGTCATGGATAGAGTGTTGATAGAAATATGGATATTAAAGACCATTCTGGTGAGATTTCGGATGGAAATTAGGAACAGGTTATTGGAGCTGTAGGAAAGGTGATTCTTGCTATGAAGTGGCAAAGAACTTGTCTTACTGTGTTTTAGTGTTTTTTTGTTAGTCTTCTTATGGGGACACTAATCCCATCATAAGGGCTCCATTTACATGATTGCAAGCAATAAAATTAATTAGATGAGGATATTTCTAAGCAAAGTCTTGAAGGTGTGGCTTGGTTCCTCTTGACTATTTATGGTAAAATGTGAAAGGACAGAGATGGGTTGAAGAAGGAATTATTAAGCAAAAAGAAATCAGAGTTGAAGATCTGGAAAATTCTTGGCCTATCCATATTACAAAAATGTCAGAAAGATTGTTGCAAAGAGAACACTTGGGGTGTGGCTGAACAATCATTTGATAAAGAGATCATGAGTATGACTCATGGACTTAATCAGTCATCTCAGAAGAGGCCAGAAATAGAGATCAATTATACCAGCAACGACACTGCCAGTTTGAACTACAGGGAAAAGAAAAAATGAGACACAATAAAGAAAAGCTGTCAGACTTCTTAGATCCTACAGGACCAGATCACAGGGCTGTTTGGCTGTGAACTTGTGCTTTTCTTCAAGAAAAAGGAATAATGATCTCAAAGGCAATTCAGAGATCATCAGGGTACCTCCTTTGCATCCAAGGGTGGGATCATTGCCTCAATTTCAATAGGCCAGATGACTTTGACGAAAGCCTTGGGCACAGGGCCTCCTGGAGCCTTGGGGACAGGGCTATTCTTGAGTCTTTAAAGCTAATAGAATTTGTCTTGCTTAGTTTTGAACTTTCTTAGGACCTGTCTCTCCTTCTTTCCTATTTCTTCCTTTTGGAATGGGAATGGCTGTCTCATGCCTACACCACTATTGTATTTTGGAAACACATAACTTGTCTGGTTGTACAAGTTCACAGCTGGAGAAGAATTTTGCCTTAGGATGAGTTTTACCTATATGTGATTAAGATAATATTTAGATGAGACTTTGGACTTTAGAATTGATGCTGGAATGACTTAAGACTTTTGAAGCTATTAGGATGAAATGAATGCATTTTGCACATGGGAGGAACATTAATTTTAGAATTCTGGGGTAGAATGTTACAGACGGGATATTTGTGTCTGCCCAGAACTTAGATGTTGAACTCCTAAGCCTTGATATTATGGTGTTTGATGATGGGGCCTTTGGGAGATAATTAATGAAAGTGAGATGAGATTATGCAAATGGGGCCCTCACGATGGGCTTAGTGCTCTCATAAGAAGAGACACCAAAGAGCTTGCCCTACTCTCTCTTTGTGAGCCATATGAACACACAGGAAAAAAGTGGCTGTCTGCAAGCCAGGAAAAAAGGATTCACAAGAACCTAACCATCTTGGATCATTCTAGCTTCCAGAAGTGGGAGAAAATAAATTTCTGTTGTTTAAGCCTGTGGTATTTTGTTATGGCAGTCTGAGCAGACTAAGGCAGACCCTATGGACAGCTCATTTACCAGATTTTCCCTTAAAGTTTTTTGGTCATGTTCTTGTTTGCCCTAAATTTTATAGCTGTCTCAGGCAGCTATAATGTTAAGCAATTACCATTAATTGTTTTTGATAAGTGTCCTGGGGAAAGGTTGTTTATAGGGAGTGATCTCTGAGTCAGGTCAAATAAAGACAAGCCCTACTAGTAAAGGTTTCCAGAAAACTACCTGCAGATTCAGTAATAACAATAACTAGTGAAGCTGCTTTTAGGGAGCCGCAAACCTATTTTTTGCCCTCCATTGGCTGGTAGGCTGTTGGTTTTTATGGCTATGGCCTTTATGTTTGCAAAGCTGTTGATTTTCAAAGCTATTGTGAAGCTGGGAAGACAGGATGGGAATAGGGCAAGTTAAAACACCACAAAACTTACTCTTCTCATTGAGATTGAGCTGTTTTTCTTCAATAAACAGTCTTTTATTCCTCTGTCGGTTAATTGCTGGTATACTCGTTACCATTATGGATGAGCAGATGTCCTTCAGAAATCTTTACTCCATCACTCCTGCAGTGCTCACCCACACAATTAATTTTTGATGAGTATATTAACTTAATGGATTTTGTTGTTGTCTTTCTAACATTGGTTTAATCCTTATCTAACGATGAGAGTGAGTTTGGAGCTGATCTGCTCTCAGACCCAGGGGTGTCCTCTGACTGTGGCAAGCCAGCATTCTTACCCTCAACACTATTGAAATTTTGGGTCCAATAATTATGTGTTGTGAGGGGCTATCCTGTGCATTGTAGGATCTTTAACAACATCCTGGACTCCACCAACTAGATGACAGTAACATTCTTGGAGTTGTGACAACCTAAAGTTGTCCTGACATTGCCAAATGTTCCCTACGGGGCATGAGAATTACTATTCTAACTACATTTATATAGTCTCATTCTTTTAGACACCAAGACTAATTCAGGTAAACAAAGCTTGTGTTCCAAAGCAAATAAAAATCCCCTGATCACAGTTATTGATTTAGGAATGGAGGTGCAACCAATTCAAGCCAAGGACATATGAGGGAAGGAAATGGCTCAAGGAAAAGTTTCTTTCCTTCTCCTTCTTGGCTGGGCTGTGTCAGGACGTGAAGTCCACTGGGTGAATATCCTCAGCACGAAGCAAAAGTGGCACATAACGTGTACCTGGCACACAGTAGCTATTAATATTTAGAGTTATAATTACAACACAGATTTGGCTTATGGCATAACTTAGGCTCTCCATATGGGACCTATTTTAGCCAAACTCTTTGAACTTAAAGGTTTCCCTTGTAATAGAGTCTCCCTCCTTAATAACTCTTTCAAATTCAGTCCCTCCTTTTCATATCAGTTCAGCTGCCCAATTCCCACTTCACCCCTTAAGTCATAATCGATTAATTGGAATCTTTTCATGAAATGTTCTTTCTGGTTTTGACCTTTGTCTCTCATTGACCCCAACACAATGCCTGATGCATCATGATGGATGGTCAGCATGTTTTAAATAAAGGAGATGGATGAATAAAAGTTGGAGCCCAGGTGTCTGTTTCTTTTATTTTGTGATTGATGTAAAGAGACAAAATCCAAGCTGTGTAGTATTTTGCAGAAAATAGACACAATAAATGTTAAATTATAAATGAATGGCTGAAAATTCAATAAATCAGCTTGTAGGGTATCTATTTCCTGTTTTGCTTCCCTGATACCAACCATAGCTATATATGTAATAGCAAAATATCAAAGCATCTCCCAAATATACATGTTATGTCCACTACTTTCTGTGTTAACTACGCAGGTGAGCTGGCCTGGGGGCCTATTTGTTCTGTAGTTGATAAAGAAAAAGGGCGCAGTCTTAAATGCTTGCAGGGGAATTCAGGATTACTAGCTACACAACCAACTATAACTGTGGCTTTTCTTCCATAGAGGAACTGTTTTATGGACTGTCAGTCTGAAAACAAATCTGTTTCGATGGTATGTCTGTTTTGTCTGTCCCCAAATGTGCATGGTGTTTAAGAAGAGCAAGGACAGGACACAAAAGTGGAAAAGAGAGGAGAAGAGAAGATAAAGGACAGAGAAGATAAAGAATGGAGACTATATTAAATCAAATCCCAGAGCTCCCAAACCAGGGAGGCTGGTGTTGATGCTGTTGGCCTGAGTCAGCAACACAAATCAATTAGATCTGGCTGAACTCTGTCACCCTAGGAGTTCTTTTCAAATCAGGAATTCTACAATTTTTCTTCATAAAAAAAATTTCAAAATTTTTAGACATAGATCATGACATCAATAACAGTTACCCCCACAGGAGGGTATAAACATTTTTTCTGTGCCTTTGTATTCCCCAAGAAAATGATAAATTTTATAATTACATTTGATTATATCCTAAAAATGTAATATATATATATATATATATATATATATATGTCTGGGTTATCTGGGGCTCCTAAAGCAGTTTGATCATGCAATTTTAGTACTACATTTTCAATCAGATTAATAATCTGATTAGAATGAGACAGTGCTATTTATTAATCCTAGATTAACAGGAAAAGACTAGATCCATCCTCCATGTGTAACTCAGGCAGTGCTTGTATGTCCTCCATATGTATACTCTATGTTTAAGTCAGGCATGTGTCTGTATGCATTTCACATGTATACTACATGGATAACTCAGGTGTGTGTGTGCATTTCACATGTGCACTGCATGTGTAACTCAGGAATATGCCTGTATGTGCACTACACGTATAACTCAAACATGTACCATACCAGTGAACATTTCAAAAAAGTTGGAATACAGAAAAATGTTAAGAGCATTGTGTTTATAGACACGTCAAACTTCGCATTAAGAGCAGTAATTTACTTTCAGTGAAACAGCGTGGTTCTTTTTATCAGTGTTATTGATTTCCACATCCTTTTTTTTTAGTTTTGTTTGCTTTTAATTTATCAATAATTTTTAATTGTAAAAGAACCATAGGATAGGGAAGGCAGATTATACTTAGGGTGTATATTAATATTGTTGTAAAAATAATTGTTAACACTGGCACTAAGTGAGAAGATCCTTTTCCTTTAAAAGGGGTCTTTACGTTACTAATTTGGAAAAAAAAACTATACCATTCTATTTTGAAGTGCCTGTAAGTTCTAATCTGTTGACCCCAATAAGCCGTTTCAGAGAAAATAATGTTTCTGTTAGCCAGAGAAATACCGAGCTTGTAAATGGCAACATTCCACTTACTATTACAGTAACCACTATCTCTCTGTTTTGTAAACTATCAACTTTAGTTACTGAATTACATTTTCTTTTATCTGGAAAAAAACCCTATTATGTTAATACTGGTGGATTCTTGAGGCTCTATTTAAGGAATGTGTCTAGGCTATGAAGTTTTTCCTGAGTCGGTCACCAAATTTATTACATTTAATTTTTAAGTAAATTATTTAATTTAAGAAAATAATTAAATTTGCTTTTAATATTTTCTTCATTTGAATAATACAACACATTAATAGAGTGAAGGGATCTCATCAAAGGCTTTCCCCCCCTCTTTTGGTGTGAAGGAGTTAAAATAATAATTTCACACCATTGCGCTCACTTCCACATATATTATCTCATATCATCATGCATGACGAGAGGATGATGTCATCTTAATTCAACACATGGCAAATATGTAGGTCAAGGGATCTGTGAGTTGTCTCTGTCATAAATCTGGTGGATCCTGCTCCAAACACAGGTGTTCTGACTTTTTTCACTATACCATGTGGCTTCTCTAAATTAAATTTAAACTAATCTTGTGATAGACATGAAGTTGTCTAGGGAAGGTGTAATATTAACTCATGGAAATCTTTAAAAGATAAATTTCTCATTCCATATCTGATATGGTTTATGATTATGATTATGGAATGTATATTTATTCCTGCCGACTGTCAAAAAGGATTTAGGTAAAACACAGTACTATAATGTAAGACGGATCTTTTAATGTGGATTAAAATATGAAAGTCAAGTAATAGAGGAAGAAAATAAGGATAAAATAAATTTTTAAAAGGTCTTGGCTGAAAAAGTTAAAGGACCACAGCATAAAGTTTTTGCTCTTAACTTCCTGGAAGAGGAAAAGTTAAGAGCGTAAGTTTTATGGTCTAATGAAGTGAAGACTCTGGTAGACAAAGCTTTATTTCTTCTTAACTTCCAAGAAATGTATGAGTGGTAAAAATACTTATAGAAACATCTCAGAAGACAGAATCGCCCGGGTCTATTCTAAAGCTTTACTTCTTTTACCTAACAATGCAATTAACATAAATAGGAAAACTGAAAGTGAAAGATGACACATTACGTGGCATATAATTCGAGGAGAGATTTAGAACCTTTCTTCTCTTAGAAATGGCTCCCTCTTGGAGAATTTATGCCACTGTTCCTTCACTTCTCTTTCCACTGTTTCATGGCCTTTCAGAAAGTCAACACAATGTAAGTACAATTACTTTTCCCCTGAACATTTTCTTACCTTTCTTCTCATGAACATAAGGCCTCGGAGCTATAAAAGAAAACAGATGAGAATAGTTCCCTTTTATCTTTTGTTTTTTCTTATTATGATAATTATTTTAGTTTTATGTTCTCCTGCAGCTTAAAGATGATGCAGGTGCTCTGTAGGGAATTTGGAAAAATATGAAGAATCAGGAAATGTGTGTTCATAATTCCAGCAATAGTAATTTCTTGGTGTATTTTTTTCAATAAATTTTAGCTTATGTGAGAACATATGCTTTCTTTATGGACGTTTTTTATGTTATTAAATTTCCCCATGTTATTAAAGAGTCTTCATTTGTAGTGGCTATGAAGTATCCTACCATATGGATATACTTTGGCTTATTTAAGCATCCTCCTAATATTGAACCTTTGGGCAATTTCCAATTTCTCACTGTCGTCATAATGCTGCCCCTCTGTGCATAACTTTTGTGGGCACTTTGGCTTCTCTCCTTTTGGCAATTTCTAAGATGAATTAATATGCCAAAAATATGAATATTCTAAATTATTTTGATAAACATTGACAAATTACTTTCCAGACTCTTACACCAATTTACACTTCTGTCCACAATGTTTGAGTACATCTACTTCACCATAGAGATTCTCCTGGTTAATCCTTTTTTCATGTGATAGGCAGGCATTGCATTCTATTGATCCATGGATTTAGTCTGCATTATTAAAAATGACGAATTATTTTTGGTCATATGTACTAGCCACTTACCTTTTTATTTTGATAATTGTCCAAATCCTCTTCTTACCTCTCAATTATCATTTATCTCCACTGTACCTCAGAAAAATAGAATCATGAAGATAGAAGAAATACAGAGCTGAGTGAGCGGACAATCCCTCGCTATGCATGTGAGTCTACGTCAGGGGCTGGACCAGTCTCGTCCCGTAGGCACTGAGTGACACATACCTCTGGCCCCCTGCCATCTTTATTTCCCTCACCCTTCCTTTCACTTTTTCCATCCCTTTTCTCCATGCATCTTCCCTTGTCATTTTTTCTCTCTTCAATTTAAAATTTTTGACACCCTCTTAGCACCCTGGGATCAGCAAGTAGGCTTGCGTGTGAACCTGGAAATAGAAGTTAAGCCTGTTCCAAGCAGTCCGATGTTCCGTCCCAAGCCTTCATGTACACATTTTCCCTGTCCCGCGGCCATGTGTCTGTGAGTACAGCAAAGGCTCGGTTACAGAATCCCCTGCATGACAGAAACCTATCGGGTTAGAAAAGTCCTGCAGAATTGTACAAAGCAGGCTGAGTGTTCTTTTCCTTATATTTCTTGAAATTTACTTTAGCTCCTATCAAGACGTTCATGGTTAAAATTTACCAAGCGCCTTGTCTGACAAGGCAACTGGGTGAGCTGCTGTGGCTTTCCCAGTCAGTCCTCACAGCAACACAGCAGAGGAGATGCTATGACTCTGATTTTACTTTCCAGCTCTGGAAAACTGTGCCCCATGTGTTGGACTGTTTCCGCACTGTCACATAGCCAGGAAGGAGATTGGGTTTGAATCTCAGTCTATCTAATTCTGAAGTCCAGCATGGCCTCTCTGCTATATTCCTTTGTCTATCCGGCAATGGGTGGAGAAATCTCAGCTTGTGCCTGCTCTCTGCTGCTGTGACCCACAGGTCGATTTGTGCAGCGTTGGCTGCAGTGGGGTGGAGCAAATGTTAACGTACCTCCCATTCTGACAGCAGATGACTGAGTTCACTGAAGAGCAGGGGCAAGTCTGTGGTTCCCATTCCTGGCACATAGAAGATACTTAACAGCTATTTGTTATTACTGAATGCAAGATGCTTTTCATTGAGCTACTGCTTCTCTAGTATAAAAGCAGGGTCAACTAGTCTCATGCAGCAAGGACAGTCTGGCAGTACCTGTCCCCATTTTTAATGACTCAGTCTTTCTTAAGCAATTCATTTATGCTTTCTTAACTTCCAATTCTACAAAATGAGGCTATCGAGCTCCAAGTGGTGTGATTAAAATGAATAAGTTTTGAACTCTTAGAACAGCTGATGAATAAGTAATCACAGTATTTTATTTAATTTTACTGATAATCTAGGACTTTCTGAATACTAAAGAAATACTAAGGGGAATTAGTTCTGAACATATTATAGATGAGTATCATTTTTAAATAAGCAAATGTTTACTTTCCCAGTCTTGCACGTTCCTATCAAACATGTGGTTTTTATGTAGTGTTACCTAGTGCCAGTGCTGCGAAGCTACTTGCAGACAGGGTGGTGCCCTATCCATCTCCCTGGGATGAGTGGGCATGCCTGTATTCTGGAAATGAGAGTCAATACTTGCCTTTGCTTCAGGTAGTCTCATATCTCATTCTGACACCTTAGATTTACATGTGTTTCATGTCCTTACTGTACCATGGAAGCGCATCACAAAATGTACAAATGAATTTTAACAATTTTAACAATGAATAAATATAGTCATAGTAAGAACTGGTATGTTTCTTTTAACTCTTTTTGAGAACCACAATTATCTTACTCTTCATAATCAATCTGTTCCTCTAATCTGAACTTCAATAAACTATTTCATAAAAAATGTAATGTTTAGAAATGGAAGATCCACATTTTAAGTATTTTTCTTTTAATAATCTTGAAATTTGCTAATGCTCAAAACCACAGGTCAACAAAATTTGTCTGAATAGAGACAGATAATAAATATTTTAGGCTTTGTGGGCCAAGATGCAAAATTGAAAAATAATGTAGGTAATTATCTAATAAGAGAAAAAACAAATTTTCACAAAATTTGACAAAATGAAAGTAATAACAATGACAATTGAGAACAATTTTTTTGCAACACAAGCCTCTTATATTCATTTTCTATTGTAGCCATAACAAATTTTCACAAACTTGGTGGCTTACATAACATAAATTTATGATCTTATAGCACAGTTCTGGAGGTCAGCAGTCCCACATAGTTCTCACTGGGCTAAAATCAAGGTGCATGCAGGGCTGTGTTCCCTCTGGAGGCTCCAGAGCAGAATCCGTTTCTTGCCTTTCCCAGATGCCAGAAGTCACCTGCATTCCCCTGGCTTATGGTCCTCTTCCTTCATGTGTAAGGCTGTAACTTAGCATCTCTTTAACCTTGCTTCCATCATCATAGTCCTCTACTGCAGCCTAGAAAGGTTCTCCACTTTTAAGGATCCATACAATTACTAATATATTGGGCCCACATGCGCAATCCAGGATGATTTTCACAACTCAGAGGTCATCAGCTAATATCCCAGGGCTGCCATAACAGAATACCACAAAATGAGTGGTTTAAAATAATAGCAATCTATTTTCTTACAGTTCTGGAGGCCAAAAATCCAAAATCAAGGTTTGAGCAGGGCCAAGCTCCCTCTGGGATGTTGGGTAGAATTCCTTCCTTTCCTCATTCAAGCTTCTGGTGGTGCCCCTCAGTCCTTGGCATCCCTTGACTTGCAGCTGCACTGCTCTAGTCTCTGCTTCTGTCAGCACAAGGCTTCTCCCCTCCTGTGCCTCTGTCCCTTCTCTTCCTGTAAGGACATCAGTTATATCGGATTAGGGCCCACTCTAATGACCTCACCTTCATTTGATCACATCTGCAAAAAACTTATTTCCAAATCAAGTCACATTTACAGGTATCAGGGACTGGGAATTCAGTGTGTGCTTGTAGGGGACACAGTCTAACTGTAACAGTCCATAACCTTAATTCTGTATGACAAATTCCTTTTACCATGTCGGATGATATATTATTAGGGTCTGGGGATTAGAGCATGGACATCTCTGTCCATAATAAGAACATTGAAATGCATTTTTACTTCTTTTTCTTTTATGAGATAATAGTCTGTTTAGTTGAGATTCAAAGTTAGCATTTCTTGTTGTCAAACTGATTGCAAATCTGGAAAAATCTTTCTTAGTTGTGGATGATAGGAAAATAGGTAGAGAATTGGCTTTGGCCTGCCGGCTGTAGTTTACTGACTCTTCCTCCAAACAAAATCTTGTTTAGGCCAAAACCTACTAGAGTGTTACTAGAAACACCATTTAACCTTTATTAGAAATTAATCCCAGTTTGGCTGGAATTCATATGTGGGAGTGAACTACATGGTAAAATAGACCCTTTGGGGTAATTTGAACAAAGTTTTCTAGATTTAGAACTTTAAATTTTAACATTGATTTATTTCAAAGGAATACTATTAATACTATCCTCCTACCTGTGTATATTTCTCCAGGCTAATATGTAGAACCCAGCAACAGAATTTCATATACTATGTACATTCTTTCCAGGCAATTACTAATGAGCAGAATAATATTATCAGGCTTTTTACTTAGGAAAACACTACTGAGTGGGTAAAAGCATATATCTTTTATCTAAAATAGCTCATCTTAATTGGTATTGACATATTTTAATACTTGTGCAGAATGACAGCATGGAAATAATAAACAATCCCAATGATTAATATTCATGCTGACAACATAAAAGCATCAGTTTCAAATAGTGTGTCTTTCAAATAAGGAAATTATATCTGTTGACATTTAACTGGCTAGTAGTCCATAGTCTTGCTTTAGCAGTCAACGCTAACCTTTGCCTCCATTGATTTCCACAGAAACTCTCTGCCAGAAACACTTTGATTTTTCTTCGCATTATTAATAAAACATGAAGTCAGGAGCTGTCTAATTGAGATGGCGAATGGTTAAGTAGGAATAAAAAGTAATCATATTTATAAATCTGATTAAATATCGCTGGCAAATATATTTTAGAATCCATATAATATAAAAAAACTGACCAACCATCAAGATATTTTCAGAAGGAATGGAAAATGGACCAGTTATGGCCTGCTTGATCCCATTCAGAGAGTTTCCTTGAGGGAAGAATTATGTATTTCAAAACTTAGTTATGTATCTAGATTCTTTTATACTTGGTATTAAGTCTTCACTTGTGAGCATTAGCATACTATAGTGATAAACAACATGGTCTTTGGAGCAAGACTGCAGAGGTTTAAATCCTGGATCTACTGCTTCTTAGCAGATCACTTAACCTCTGTATGTCTCAATTTACTTCTCTGTGAAATGTGTATAAAGGTAGTACCTAAGTATAAAGTGTTTAGAAGAGTTCCTGGTACATGATAAACATTATGTAAGTGCTGTTCATTTGTTTATTATTACTAATAACAGTAGTAGTGGTGGTGGTAATGAGGTACTCTGTATTGCCAAACATGTCGGAATGTGGAGGCCTAGGACTAGTGGAAGATTGTGTGGTCCCCAAACCACTAAGCAAGTGATTCACTGGTTGAGAAACTCCTGCTTATCATGGAATCACTTAAACCAGGACTGAAGGAATCTTCTGAGACCAACACTGGGATAGGGCATGTGGAGTGGTGGAGGGGGGTGAGATCGGACCATTCTCTACAGTCACAGGGACTGCACTGATTCTTGAAGAAAACTGGGTGTTTTTTCACGCTACTCAGCTATGTCTTCACCACTTGCTGTAGGAAGCCCAAGAGAGAATGGGGACTTCATGTTGTAAACCCACGTTTGTGCTACTTGGCATGTGGCTGCACTATCACCACAGGCTGCAGGACTGGATTCCATTCTGCATTTGACATTTCCGTTAGCTTTCATTCCTGCATTTTTCTCTTTCTTTTTTACTTCCTTCTTCCCTAACGTGTTTTCCTCTGTATCTCTTCCTCATCACTGCACACTGTTTTTGCAATATCAGGTCCTCCAAGGGATGTCTAGCTCCATGATTACAAAAAGGGAATAGATAAAATCTTTGCATTTGAGTTTAAACTATAATGGTAAATACAATTTAAAATTAAAAGTTAAAATAATGAATGGTGAATATTCAGCAGTTATATTGGAGAGCCAGGGGATCGAAATGAAATTGGTTACCTAAATCAGCAATGTCAGTTTTCAGTAGCCATCATGGTCCTGTTTTACGTGACGGGAGGCGTATGACTCTGAAAAGTCTTGATTTTCCAACAGCCTCAGCTCTGATGGTATTGCTGTAACCCCCTTGTCTCCTTCTTGTCCCCAATCCTCATTTTATTTTCTCTTCAAGCTAATGAAGCAGAACAGGGGCACTGGGATTTGGGCATTTCTAGAAACCAAGAATCTGGGCTGGGAAAGAGGTCTGATCAGTCAAAATATCAATGAAGTTGGGGAAATCGGTCAAGGAGACTGTGGCCCTGTGTTGGTGCTGGGGATGAGGGTGCAATGTTGGGGGATTACTGATATAGGATGTCTATGTGAGATGCTGTGGGTGCTGCATCCGAGGGGGGATGTGGGGGATGAACTGAGAGAGACAGATGCTGTGTATTGAAATGAAGGACTGATGTCATGGTCGGTGATATTTTTTGTATGTACTTGTGGAGGTACAACTAGGGATTTATTTATTTTCTTTAACAGTAGATTTAAAAGAGCATGGTGATACCAACTTTTATTTAGAAATCATAAAATACAGGACACTTTTCCTGAGACAGAAGTTTTAATTTTTGTCTCTATATTTCATCTGTGTCACACTGGTCTTAACTACCTGTTGGTAATAGGCCCCCCGTTTGCACGAATGCAGGATTTCAGTGAGCCATAAGGTTCCCGAGAAATCACTCGAGCAGGCTTTGAGAGTTTTGCATTTTTTTTCTGCAAATAACTTGCTGACAGAACAGTGTAGGATAGATTTGGTGCAAAGACAGCAGCAGATGCACAATCAGACATAAGAGGCAATGCAGAAAAAGGATGGTGTTTCTGAAAAGTAACAGACACTGACACATAACATAATAATTGGAAAGGTTGATGATTTTCCTTGAGAAAAAGAAAGAAGCACTGAGTTATTCTATGAGTAAAATGAGGAGTTTGCAACCTAAAGAAATGACACACACATCAGGAGATGGTAGAAAGGACATTAGGGCTGAAACCATTTGACGTCATTGTCATTTGAATTTTGCTTGGTTCCTACCAGATACTGTGTGGCTTCCACAGGGATCTGGCTACCGAGGCTCAGCTCTGGCTTTCTTTTCTCCACTATGAATGAATTAGAAAAATCTCATCCATTTTTTAGAAAATTCAAATCTTCCAAATTAATTTATTATCAAATGCTGAGCTCCATAAAGACATATTTCTCACTGAATCAGATCCTTAATAAGAATCACAATGCGTTTTGCATTTGAGTTAAGTAGATCCAAGTACTTGAGCGTACTCCACAATGCAGTCATCCATTCACCACCTGAGCCATTCATGGCCCCATTACTGTTCTTATGAGGTGGTAAAGGCCTTGGCCACAGCCGACTCCATTTTCTAAGACTGACATGGAAACAGCATGCGGTAAGCATTGGTCTAAAAATGAGGAATGATTAATACATTACAGGTTTGTGCAAGTATTTTTTTAAACAACTTTATTGAATATAATTGTACCCAAAACTGAACATATGTAATGTATATAATTTGATGAGTTTGGACATGTGCATACACCTGTGAAATCATCACCACAATCAAGGTATAGATGTATCTACCACCTCTAAAAGTTTCCTTGTGCCTCTTTGTTTTTTGTTTGTTTGTGTTTTTCTGTTGTTGTTGTAGGAACACTTAACATGAAATCTACTCTCTTAATATATTTTTAAGTGCATAATACAGTATTGCTAACTATAGGTACACCAGATCTCTGGAACATACTCATTTTGCATAACTGAAATGCTATACCTATTGAAAAAAAACCTCCCATTTCCCACCCACCTCAGCCCCTGGCAGCCACCATTCTGTTCTTTGTTTCTAGTAGTTTGACTATTTTAGATATCTCATATAAGTGAAAACATGCAGTATTCATCCTTCTGTGGCTGGTTTATTTCATTTAGCATAATGTCCTCCAACCTATGTTGTTAACAAATGACAGAATTTCCTTCTTTTGTAAGGCTGGAAAATATTCCAGTGTGTGTGTGTATATTTGTGTATATATATCAAATTTTCTTCATTTATTCATCTGTTGATGGACATTGGGGTTGTTTCCATATCCTGGTTATTGAGAATAATGCTGCAATGAACATAGGAGTGCAGATATCTCTTCAAGATACTGATTTCATTTCTCTTGGATAAATACCCAATAGTGGGATTGCTGGCTCATGTGGTAGTTCTATTTTTTAATTTTTGAGGAACCTCCATTCTGTTTTCCAAAATGGCTACACCATTTTACATTCCAACCAACAGTGTGCAAGAGTTCCAGTTTCCCCATACCCTCACCAATGCTTGTCATCTTTTGGTTTTTTGTTAATAGCCATCCTAACAGGTGTAAGGTGATATCTTATGGTGGTTTTGATTTGCATTTCTCTCATGATTTGTGAAGTTGTTGAGCACATTTTCATATGTCTGTTTGTTATTTGGATATCTTTTTAGGAGAAATCTCTATTCAAATGCTTTGCCCATTTCTCAATCCAGTTATTATTTTTTTTTGCTATTGAATTATAGAAATTTCTTATATATTTTGAATATTAACTCCTTATCAGATATATAGTTTGCAAATATTTTGTCCAATTCCATAGGATACGTTTTCATTCTAATGATTGCTTCCTTTGCTGTGCAAAAGATTTTTAGTTTAATCCCTACTTATCTATTTTTGCTTTTGTTTTCTGTGCCTTTGGTGTTATATTCAAGAAATCATTACCAGGTCCAATGCCAAGATTTTCCCTATATTTTCTTGTAGAATTTTTACTTTGTGTAGATATTTTTAAAAATATCTATGTCTACATTGCCTCAAATATAATGTTTTTATATCCATATCTACATTGCCTCAAATGTAATATTTTTATTCCCAGTTTATGTTTATTTTTGAGTTACTGGATGCTTTGGATTAAGCAGATCCAATTAGATAAAGTATTGTCCGAGTTGGTGTACACCTGATATGCCCCAGTTTGGCCATCCTGGTACTTCACAGCCAACAGAGGATCTGACTGTTTGGTTCCTGTGTCAAGCTGTTGCTAGACATATGAATATCACCCATGATTGATAACTGACCTAATAGGAGTCCAAGCAACTTTCCCAATGGTACTTCAGTATTAAGTGATACAGATGTGCACCTGAGTTTCTGAGCCTCTTTAATTTTGTCCCATATTAGCAGGGTGATCTCCAGTTCTAGGTGAAAAGTACAAGTGGTATTGATGGAGAAAATATTTGACTCATGTGAGCAGATGAGGGCCTTTATAGGACCGACACTTTTCAGTAGTGGGCTAACTAAACACATTTGAAAGAGATATGAAAAGAATGCCTGAGTGGGTATGGTAACATCCACAGAGCATCCCCCACTCCCACCAAACTAGCATTTTTAAGAGATGGAGTAACTCAAATGGATAATGACCCAAAAAACTAAGCACAGTCATAATAGGAGGCTTCTTGACATTTTTCCCAGAAATATTGATCAAAATTCTCCAGTTAATTCAGATTCAGGTTCGAGGGGAGTGTAAATGTACATCACTATGTTACTGGACCAGACTCTAAGCTACCTCCAATCCCTTGTTTTCTCCAAAATCCTGTCCTCTTGTTCTTGTCACCAATCTCCCCTTCTCGCTTCACAAACAACCTTCTAAAGGTTGTAATCACAGGCATGCTAATAAAATAGTATTAAAGGAAGATAAATTCCAAACTAGACTGGGGAGAGTTGGATTATTTGATTAGAATAGATCTGTTTTAAATCACTGGTAAGAATTAATTGAATATTTACATTCTTCCTGAAATTCCATAAAAGAATTTTTATGATATGTCTTAGAAACATACAGATTTAAGTTTAAAAGCTAAATAGTTGTGCTTTTTTGACAAAATTTTCATTGAAATATCTTTTGAAATATATAAAATAGCAAAAAAAATCCAGAAAACTGAAAGAGTTTGTGTTTTTGTTTACTGAAGAATAATTGGGAGCATACAACGTCCAATTCATGACTATATGGGAGTATCTTGTGGTATTTGTTAAGAGGACAACAACTCTCATCAAAAACTGGCGTTAACAGTGTTTCACTGACAATATAAATTTTTTTTCATTTTTAAATTCAACAACACATATAATTATTTTCAGAATAAAAGGATGAATTTTCTTTTTAAAAGCTACTTGTGGCTTGCAATGATTTTATTTGTTTTTTAAACAAAGAATGAAATATTATTCAACAAGATTAAGATAAGAAATGACAGACATTAAGGCTTGCTGTTCTTTTCTTCTGTTTATTCAGGTGCTGAAAAAGAAAGATGGGGGTTCTGTCTCTTCCTGAAAGATTTCCCAAATAAGGAAAATTAACCCAAAGGGAGAGATTTCCTTTTATACCTAGATGAAGAGTCTGATGTTAAAAGCCAAAATATCATTTGCCATTTCTGATGAATTTAAGTGCTTAAGCATCTGGATTTTTTGAAGACACTGTTAGCAAATTTATTTCCTGAATGCTTTACTGTGTGATCATTCATTGGTCTACTCAGTCATTGTTCTATTGCCCTTCTTAGGAAGTAGCAAGTGTCTTTCTCACAGCTGACTCTTCCTAGTTTAAGACTAACGTAGGAACAGCACATGATCTCAACACTTTGGACCAAACGCTGGTCTAAAAGTGAGGTCTCGATTAATACATTACATCTTTGTGCAAGTATTTTTAAAAATGGCTATGTCTACATTGTTTCAAATATTACAAGTTTATATAATGAGTTTATGATTATTTTGAGCTATAGGATGCTTTAAATTAATATCCTATAGTTTTATTTTTGCTAAAATAACTTTAACAAAGCCAATCACTTTTTAAAATTTCTGTTTATATTTTTTAAACTTCTTTTGTTAATAATTTTGAAACAATGTTTTATATCATTGTTTGTAATTCCCTGTGCTTTGTGAGCCATTTACATGAAGGCTTTTGAACCCGAAGAGGTTGAAAATGTAGATAAAAATAATTCAGAAGTTAAAACACAAAAAGTATTGTAAGATGCAGATCTGAATTAGCTATTAGGAGCATAAAAGAAAAACGGTTCATACTTTGTGCCATTAAAAGAGTTTACCTTTGGTCTGCATGATCTAGAAGAACATAGAGCTGGGTAGCTGAATTTCATCGAAGATCTTTTGTTTTGTTTTTTAAAAAAATGCATTGCTGAGGAACATGTTGGCTCACCAGTAGTTTTATGAGAACAAAAGCTACCTTATGTTCTGGGTCATTATAGATCTTTCACCAAACTGCAACATTGAACTGATTATAAAATAAATGGTTTTGTGATGGAAGATGTATTTAGAAATATCATACTGTTCTTCTGTTGTAATTGCCTGTAAATGACTTTTTCTCTAAGTTAGACCAGGACAGTCATCTGCTTGGGTGTAGGGCAGAAGCAGGAACATTGCTATTGAAGAAGGAGGAGGGGGAAGAGGAGGAAGAAGAGAAGAATGGAGAGGAGAGAAAGAGGAGGGGACAATGACAGGGAGAAGAAGAAAAACAACAGTCGATATTTCCTGTAACAAGTTTCTTTGTATCCTCATGGAGATAATAGACTTAAAAGCTAAAATTTTTCAAAACAGAAAACTCGTGGTATCTAAATACCCTTACCTCCTCCTTTATCATACCAGGAGCCAACCAGATCATAGAGATTCCCTGTATGCACAGGAATAGAAGATAAACCAAAGGAGGGGCGGAAAGCGACACCTTGCCAGCAGCCCTGCCCGCTCCATAGGAAGCATGGAGATGAATGGTTTGCCCCACTGCTGCCTTCCTGTGTCTGCCACACGCCCACAGGGGCATTTGTCTTCTGTACCTGTGCTGTCCAGTTCCACAGCCAATAGCCACATGTGGCTATATAAGTTTACATTTAAATTAATTAAAATAAAACTTAAAAAAAATTCATCCCTTCAGTCTCACTAGCCATACCTTAAGTGCTCAATAGTTACATGTAGTCAGTGGCTGCTGTACTGGAGGGCGCAGCTATGGAACATGTCCCTCATTGCAGAGCCTCCTAGTCGGCAGCAAAGTCTAAAACTTCCCATGGAGACTGAATTCCTGCAAGATCTTACCATACTTGGCTGGGATAAAGCTTATCTAATTGAATTCTTTCGATCAGGGATTTTAAGCAGATTTAGATCAGTTAATAGGAAAATTATTTTTGTTTATTTGCACATGTTCATACAGTCTTGTGAATTTGCAAATATGGTCATATAACTTTAAAGAATTATTTCTTTTCCTTATAGAGGAGCTTTTGTTGTTACTTTTGCTTTCTTGAATGTCTTAAGGGATGATAATGATGATTGCCTCACCTTTTATAACTTCCCATTCGGAGCTGCTTATTTCCTTGGCACTTGGTTCAGAAACACATGTAAGAAAGATGTATACCATGGAGTACTATCCAGCTTTAAGAAACAATGGTGATATAGCACCTCTTGTATACTCCTAGATACAGCTGGAACACATTCTACTAAATGAAGTATCCTAAGAATGGAAAAACAAGCACCACGTGTACTCACCATCAAATTGGTATTAACTGATCAACACATAAGTGCACATATAAGAATAACATTTATTGGATGTCAGGCAGGGGGGAGGGGGAAGGGGGAGGAGGGAACAGGTATATGCATACACAAAGAGTGCGCATCGCACCATCCGGGGGATGGACACACTGGTGGCTCGGCCTGAGGGCGGGGCGGGGGCGAGGAGGGCAACATACGTAACCTAAACATCTGTACTCCCATAATATTCTGAAATAAAAAAAAACAAGAAAGAAACTAACAGAGAAGAAAAAAAAAAGAAAGATCTGGTCTGATGATCTGGTCTGAGAGAAACTGGCTGTCCAACCAAGCACAAATGTCTAAAGGGATCTGGGAGGGGCGACCGAGTGTCAGGGGGAAGGCAGCAGCGGGAGACTGGAAACTGTAGAAACCAACGGCTCTTGGGTTGAGGATGTGAGGAGGATGTGAGGAAACATAGCTAAAACCAAGGAGCTCCACAGGTGAGAGTGTGCAAATGAGAGCACCCTTTAGTGTAATCTAGTTGTCAAAAGATTCCAAATTTTACCGTGATTCTTAAATCCCAACACAATACCTGGGATCAATGACAGAATCAGTGTTCCTATCTCTGGAACGGAGGAGGGAAAGAGAAAACTGTGCATGCCTTTTCCTCTCTCTCTCCTCCTCTCTCTCCTTGTTCTGGATACAATTTAGCATCTAACTGTGCTCTAATTCTCCATGTTATTTTCCCAACCATGTTGTAATAGCTTCAGGAGGGCATCAGCATTTTACAATGCTCTGTATTTTCCTTAGCACAGGGCATATTTTCAGTGTGTGGTTGTTGACTGAAACAGTTCAGGATGGAAGGTGACATTGTCCGGGGGTTATTCTGCCCCGGGAACTGCCACTGTTTCTTTCCTGGGGCTCTCTGCAGTGGTCTTCCCTGGGTTTGGTTGGCTTTCTTGCTTCATCTAGAAGATCCCCTTACCTGGCTCAGCTGTGGAAAGCGAGGGCCTGCCTTCAGCAGGTATGTGACCATCTTGATGCCTTCAGCCACAATCAGAAGTCAAAAGAGGGCATCCTTAGGCCCAAGAGTAGAAGGGAAAAATAGCTCAAAATCCCCACCTCCTATTTCCTGGGTTCTTTTTTTAATTGTCAAATTGGCTCCATCTTTGAAGAACATGGTATGTTCCTGCCTAAATTAATTTTAAGGCAGACTTCCTCAGCAATGAAATATTAATGTATTTTAAAGAAATTACATTTGTGTCTATGGCTTATTATAAGGAGGTCAAATAAGAAATCCAACTATTATCCTGCTAGGTGCGTTGGATTTATACAAGGCTATTTCTTGAAGTATTTTTCAGTTCCTACAGATGGTTTCACATTAATCACTGGGTAGCTGTGCTCTAAAACCCCACTGTTTAGGCTCAGTAGATTTTTGTATTGATGCAGCACCAAGAAAAAAATTAATTACACTGATGCCCTATTTGGCCCCCTAGTTTGGAGGGATTATCTGAAATGTGCTCATCACTTCTAAAAACAATAAAAAAAAGAGCAATTTCTGGCTCCCTTTGCCACAATTTTGCTTTTTTCCCCCTTCCTTCCTTTCTGATAAGCAAGACAGCTACCTTTTTCCATGAAAGCAAATATATCTCATTTTTCTTCTGTCACTCATTTTCTGGCCTTAGCTCAGCAGTAGGATGATAATTGTTTATTGTTAAGGTTGATTTGCAGTTTGAATGTTTCTGTTGCCAGGTTAATGAGCTCTGATTTTCAGAATATGTTTTGCGCAAGTTCCTTTGAGTGCAAGGTTCTTCTGTAGCAGCATAATTCTCATCGGAGAGAACATTATTGATCATTAGAGCTGAAGCCTCTAATATAACATTTAAAGAAATGGTCTACACAAAAGGAAAAATCATAAGCTGTGGAAAATCGGGTCACATAAAAATAAAAAAAGAAAAATCTTCTTTCTGCTGACGGTGTATCCAAACTGTCAGAATTAGCAATCATGTCAAAGGTAAGGACATAGGAACCACAGTTTCTTGAGAACTGTGATTGAGGGTGAGGAGAACCAGCATCATTTTCACCGGCAGTGCTAATAGATGATAAGTGGTCAATATTATTTATATCTTGGAATTTTAGGTCCCATGTACTTGAAAATATGACATACATCATTAAAATCAGAAGATAGTTTATAGAATAAAGGACATGTGATTTTCCTTTTAAGTATGATATATACTCTTGATAGTTGAGAAATAAATTTGAGACTATTTCGTATGTTGAGAGTGACCTCGAAGTTCCATAGTGCATGGCAATGTGTATCTTTACCTTTGTTGATGCTCACATGTCAATGTTGAGCATTTCCAGCTTAGTGCACAGGAACAAGTCTCTTTGCTCTAAGTGAGGACCATGCATCATCTTCTCAATCAGCCTTTGTTGTCTTTGCAATTCTACTAACAGTTTGCTTAACCCTCCCCAGTAATTAGAAAACATATTTTCTTTTCGCAGAAAAACAGGCAAGTTTTGAGGTACAGGGGATGAAAGCCAAACTAAGAAATTTATGCCATATTTGGATGTGGGGGTTCATCAGAGTTCCAGGAGGCAGCTATTATAAAGGCCAAATGTCCACACGATTTACTGAGACCTTGCTGTGAATTAGCGCTGAGGTGGGGAGAAGGGACCACACAAAGGAAGTATAAGGCTCAATTCTGGCTTTTAGGACTTTGCAAGTCTGGTTGTCTGAGGCACGTCCTATCCTTATGTGTTGTCTCCCGTGTTTCTCCAAGTGAAAGGTGAAGACATTCAACTTTATAGAAGTACAGCAATGCATTGATTCACTGGCTCCTTCACTCAGCTCACAACCGTTTCCTCGAACAAGAACCTGCTATATGCAAATACTGTGCTGAGCACTGAGAATGACACGGCAAGCAAAACAGCACTCCTGAACCTTGCAGCTTACAGGACGAGTTATTCATTGCATAGTTGCACTACTGTAAAATTCCAAATTGTTAGGAGTGCTCTGGAGGGAAATCTCATGGAGTTAAGAATAGACATGGTGACAGAGCAGTTGACGTGGTGTTGAGATCGACACAGGTCTTGAAGAATGAGTGCAATTAGATTAGACACAGAGGATTTAATGCCTTTGCCTGGCCTCCCATGTGTATTTTTTTCTGCATTTTCCAGGAATTGTTGATGCTGTAGAAGCACACACTTCCTATTGATACTATAATCAGCAGCACTATGCAAACATAAACTTCAATGTTTCATAAAAAGTAGTGAGGGTTTCAGAATTGGCTGTCAGTGATTTGCTTCATCATGATCTGTGTGGTAAAAAACCACAAAATATACGATTTGAGGTTTTCAAAGCTGTTATTTTATTGAAAAAGATTCAATTACTACATATACTAAAAAGCCATGACATAAAAGGCAAGAAATGAGAGGTTTTTTGTGTGTGTAATACCTGGCTCTTTATTTTAACTGATCTATCACTTGAAGGATTATGAGACATGACCTTCTCTTCTTATTAATTGACTCCTCCATAAATATGTCCAGCATTTTTCAAACTATATATATATTTTAAAAAGGATCTGATATTCCAGTTTCTAATATCTTAATGAGGACTCTCAAAAGGATTTTTCAAAGCTCAAGGCTTTCTGGAACTAAAATCCCATGTGTATACAGTTCCCAACTCAGGGGGTTCAGTGTATCATTACTTTTCAGACTTTTGGTTTGCTAACTATTCGGGTAGAGAAATAGAGTGAAAATTAATCCAGGTTGAATAATTCACATGGAAGCACACAAATTAGAACTCCTATACCCAGAGTTGTTTTTTTTAATTAAAAGGTAAACTATTGAAAGTATTGGTTAAATTTTTAGTAAATTTAAAGAAAATAGTCTGAGTAAACAGGCCCAAAATTCCAGTCGTAGATGGCTTCTTTCCAGTGACTCTGAGCAAATCTTATGCTTTAATTAAAAGAAAATTCTGGTCTGGGACCCGGTATCATGTTGTTTCAATAGGAGCAACCTGGGGTGACCATCAATTCTCTGTCAGCTGATTGGTGCTCAGGCTCTGTTGTGTAGCCTTTTGTAATATCTCTTCTGTATAGAAGCCATTCTTCATACTCATGGTAGTTATGTCGTATATAGTCACCAAAAACACTGAAGTAGCAAATACTGAACTATTGTGCTAAGGGAAAATACAGGGTTAGGTTCCTGGGAGCCTCTGATCATAACATTTTCCTCAACCAATCAATACATAACCTTGTTTTATATGTATTTCTATTTAAAGACACCTCATTTTAATATACATTGTTGGTTTATTAACATTGAACTCATGGCCCACAGCACCATAACTCATGCCTGAACGAAGCTTATCTAACACACTTTTCTGTGTAAGGCACCTCACAGCTTTCCTGCACTTAGGAATGCCAGACACCACTTCAGCACTATGCCTGAAGGCCACTTTATACAGTGAAACCACCAACTCAAAAACCTTGAAAAAATGGCATTAAATAGCCTCAAAAAGGACACTCGTTTACTGTATAAGAGCTGAAGCAAGAAGGCAGAGTATTGCCTTGTTGTCCTCAGCTGGAAGTGTACACATCTGTCAGGTGACTGAAACTTTATTCTGCGCCTGTCTTGTCTGCTAATGACTGAAGTGCCGTAAGTATTAGTTTGGGGGTTACATATACATTTTAGTGAGCGAATTTGAAAATACAGAATCCAAAAATTATGTGAACCGACTGTGTGTCCTTTATCTATTCTTTCCATCACTATTTTGGTCTAGTTCACAGTCATTCAATTCAATTTTGCAAAATTTCCTCACTATCCTGTTTCACTCAATTCTTCCTTCGTGCTAATACTACTCTTTTGATTACTTTTATATTGTCATTACTCTTCTTAAATTTTGAAGTTTTTAAAATAAATAAAATGTTATCCTGACATTCAAAGTCTCTCTGGTTCTATATATATATATTTTTTCATTTCATACCTTACATCTAGACCAGCACTGTCCAGTAGAACTTTCTGCAATGATGAGATCCTCCCCATCTGCACTGAGCTAGTCACATGCAACTGGTGAGCACTTGACTGTGACTTTCAAACTGAGGAACCAGTTAATCTATTGGACAGTACAGACACTAACTACCTATTAAGATTGTTGTGCTTATTCTGTCCTAAAGATGATTCTATATGACTTCACCCTCTATATGATTCTATATGACTTCTATATGACTTCACCCTCTATATGATTCTATATGACTTCACCCTCTCTCGTTGTTACCTATTCTGGTTTTAGTTGCCTACTCTTCTCATTTTTTCTCTTTTTTCCTTATTCACATTATACTCTGAGGGAAATCATTCATGACCCATCCCAGCCAGATGGAAGGAATTTCTATACTTTTTGAATTCCCAAAGATACTGTTTTGCTTAATGTCAGCTCTTCCTAACATGACTACAAAGACTTTAAGGGTAAGAACTGGTCACCAGTAACCTGTGTCTAGTATTCAAGTAGATGTCTAATAAACATTTATTGATTGTTAGTGATTTTAGGCAAAGAAAATAGGAAAAATAAAAGGCACACTATTTGGGGGCTGTAGAAGTCAGGATAGGCCAGAAACGAAAACACCCCCAAATCTCAGCAACATACAAAGATTTATTTCTTGCTCACATTCTATGTTAGTTGGGACTTGGCCATTGCTCTATTAGTCCAGGTCCTTGGATGATTGATCAGCCTTTTAAAACTTCTGCCTGCAACTGACACATGTGACATTTTATTGGCCAAAGCAACTGACCCGGCCACTCTGAGGTCAACAGGAAGGGAAGACATGATCCTCTTGCATGGGGGACATCAGAATATTTGGTGAACTCTTGTATTATCCTGGATAGAGCTGGAACCCAGTCTACTAAATGAAGTATCTCAAGAATGGAAAAATAAGCACCACATGTACTCACCATCAAATTGGTTTTAACTGATCACACCTAAGTGCACATATATGAAAAACATTCATTGGGTATTGGGCAGATGGGAGGATGGATGAGGGGATCAATATATACACACATAATGAGTGTGATGAGCACCATCTGGGGGATAGACATGCTTGAAGCTCTGACTCAGGTGGGGCAAGGACAACATATGTAACCTAAACATCTGTACCCCCATAATATGCTGAAATAAAAAAAGAAAAGAAAAGAAAAAAAAAGAATATTTGGTGAAAAGTAACAATCTAAAACAAGAATCAGATTTTTAACTTAGGCTTTCACCATTTTCCTCTCTATTTCTGGAATAGCTTCATTAACCCATCCTCTCTGAATCTCTCCCTGTTCTAGGCTATTCTCTTTATTATTGTTATTATTATTTCAGAATATTACAGGGTACACACATTTTGGTTACACAGTTTCCTTTTGTACTATTTGAATCAAAGTTATAAGTGTGCCCTTCACCCAAATATTGTGCATTGTTCCTGTTAGATATGAATTTACCCATCCCCTCCTCTCCCTCACCTACTTGGTTTCTGTTGAGTTTTACTTCCATATGTACACATAAGTGTTGATTGATGAGTTTCAATTTAATATTGAGTACATGTGGTGTTTGTCTTTCCATTATTGTGATACTTTATTTAGAAGAATAGTCTCCAGTTCCATCCAGGTGGTTACAAAAGATACTAGATCACTATTTTTTTATGGCTGAGTAGTACTCCATGGTATACATATACCACATTTTATTAATCCACTCATGTAGTGATGGGCACTTGGGTTGTTTCACATTCTTTGCGATTGTGAATTGTGCTGCTATAAACATTAGAGTGCAAGTGTCTTTTTCATAAAATGTCTTTTTTTCCCCTTTGGGTAAATACCTAGCAGTGGGATTACTAGATCCAATAGTAGGTCTACTCTTAGTTCTTAGAGGTATCTTCATACTACTTTCCATAGAGGTTGTACTAGTGTGCAGTCCCACCAAGAGTAATTAGTGTTCCTTTCTCTCCACATCCATGCCAGCATCAGTTGCTTTGGAACTTTTTGATAAGAGCTGTTCTCACTGGAGTTAGGTGATATCTCATTGTGGTTTTGATTTGCATTGCATTGACAATTAGAGATGTTGAGCATTTTTGTTGTCCATTAGTCTATCTTCTCTTGAAAAGCTTGTGTTCATGTCTCTTGCCCACTTTTTAATGGGGTTGTTTGATTTTTTCTTGTTCATTTGCTTGAGTTCTTTGTATATTCCAGTTATCAGCCCTTTATCAGATGTATACCATGCAAATATTTTGTCCCATTCTGTAGGTTGTCTATTGGCTCTAATGATTTTGTCCTTGGCTGTGCAAAGGTTTTTAATTCAATCAAGTCCCATTTATTTATTTTTGTTGTTGCTGTGATTGCTTTTGGGATCTTCTTATCTTTGCCTAGGCCAATGTCTATAAGAATTTTTCCAACGTTTTCTTCTAGAATTCCTATAGTTTCATGCATTAGGTTTAAGTCCGTTATCCCTCATGAATTAATTATTCTGAGAGGTGAGAGTTGCAGATCCTATTTCAATCTTCTACATGTGGCTATCCAATTTTCCCAGCATGATTTATTGAATAAGAATTCTTTACTCCAGTGTATGATTTTTTCCTGTTTTTTCAAAGATCAGATGGCAATACGAGGATGGTTTCATATCTGTGTTCTGTGTTCTGATCTATAGGTCTATGTCTCTGTGTTTGTGCCAGTACCATGCTGTTTTGGTTACTACAGCCTTGTGGTATAGCTTGAAGTCTGGTAAAGTGATGCCTCCTGATTTGTTCTTATTACATAAAGTTGTATTGGCTATTCAGGGTCTTTTCTATTTCCATATGAAATAAAGAACTATTTTTTCTAGATCTGCAAAAAATGACATTGGGATTTTAATGGGGATTGCATTTAATCTGTAAATCATTTTGGGGTAGTATAGACATTTTAACAATGTTGATTCTGCCAATCTATGAGCATGATATGTTTTTACATCTGTTTACATTATCTGCAATTTCTTTCCTCAGTGTTTTGTAGTTATCCCTACAGAGGTCCTTCAGCTCCTTAGTTAAATATATTCCTAGGTATTTTATTTTCTTTGTAATTATTGTGAAAGGTATTGAGTCTTTGATTTGATTCTTAGCTTGACTGGTGTTGGTGTATATGAAAACTACTGATTTGTGTTCATTGATTTTGTAACCTGAGACTTTGTTATATTTGTTTATCAATTCCAGGAGTCTCTTGGTTGAATCTTTGGGGTTTTTTCAGTATAAGATCATATTGTCAGCAAAGAGCGATAGTTTGACCTCTTCTTTACTCATTTGGATACCCTTGATTTCCTTCTCTTGTCTGATTTCTCTGGCTAGGACTTTGAGCACTATGTTGAACAGAGGTGGTGATGTAGGCAATCTAGTCTGGTTCCAGTTGTAAGTGGAATTGCTTTCAATTTTTCCCTGTTAAGTATGATGTTGGCTGTGGGTTTGTTGTATATGGCTTTCAACAGTTTGTGGTATGTCCCATCTATGCCCATTTTGTTAAATGTTCTTATCATAAAAGGGTGCTGTCTTTTGTCAAATGCTTTTTATGTGTCTATTGAGAGGATCATATGGTCTTTGTTTTTTGCTTCTATTTATGTGGTGAATCACATTTATAGATTTATGTATGTCAAACCATTATCCTTGTATCTCTGGGATGAAGTTCACTTGGTTGTGATGAACCATTTTGTCGATGTGCAACTGAATTCAGTTTGCTAAGATTTTATTGAGAATTTTTGTATTAATATTCATAAGGGATATTGGTATGTAGTTTTCTTTTTTTTTTTGTTTTGTCCTCCCCTGGCTTTGGTATCAAGGTGATATTGGCTTTGTAGAATGAGTCAGGGAGGATTCCTT
>CAUYSK010029696.1:0-28259 GCA_963575035.1 Avahi laniger | reverse complement strand
TGCCAGTCTCCACAATAACTTGAGCCAATTTTCTAAAATAAATCTCTCTCCCTCTCTCTCAATCTCTCACTCTCTGTGTGTGTATATGTGCGTGTGTTACACACACACACACATATGCACACCCTGTTGGTTCTGTTTCTCCGGAGAACCCTGACTGATATACCCCACTTTACAGATGAGAAAACTGAGGCACGGAGCTGTCGGTTGCCTTGCGCAAGGTCTCAAGACCAGAGAGTGGCTCCAGCAGGCCTGGAAGGCGTGCAGCCCAGCCTCACTTGTCTACATAACCAGACATGCTGCTGCTTCTCTCGGCCACGGAAAGTCATGGGCGTCTCTCCGTCCATAAACCTGAAGGGTGGAGGTGGACTGGAAAATGCATTCGAGTAAGATTGGACACAGGCAGGACACAGACTTCGAACCCAGTGTGATTTGTTTTCACCCCAAGCTTCATTTCAATATCTGTCGCTTTAAGCATGTGATTTGAATCTCTCTGAGCCTCCGCTTTCCTGATCTGTGAAACACCATAAAAATTTAGCAAGGCTACTGAGGGATTAAATGGGATAATTTTACGTGCAAATAGTATTTCCCACAATATGAGAGAAATCACATGGATTGTGTGATTAGACAACTGCTCCAGATTCTAACGGTCTAAGTCCCCACTTGCTGGGCTTCCCGGGGATCCAGTCTTCTATGAATAACTCTCTCTCAAGTAAGTTTCAGGTCCTCGCAGCCGCTGACCTGTGTCCCTGCTGCCCGTGTCCTCATCTCAGGGGTGGGGTCCTCAAGGCCAGACGGTCCGCGGCCCCTGCGATGGAGTCACTCCTGCCTGGAGTTCCCACTAGTGATCAAAGCCTCGCCCAGCCAGAGCTGCACCTCCAGCAGGTGCGAGCTGGGTTTCCAAGTGGGGTCCACTGCCCCAGCCCCTCACTCGCTGGGCCAGCTAAGGATATGGGGCTCCTCTTGCTCACGGGGACTGCTCAGCAGGGCCCTCCCTTCGCCATTCCTCCACCCGCACCCACTGTCTGTCAGATCCGTCCCTGTGCGCTCAAAACCTACTGGTGAACGGGGCTCTCCAGCTCCCATGAACACGCGCGTGGACAAAAGGATGTGAAGGAGGAAGCTTCACCAGTAACATCTCCACGACAGATCCTAGCAGTCCGAAAGAACAAGGAAACTAGTTTCGGTGGAAAGGGTTTGTCCTGTTTGTTTTGCTTTCTGTTTTGTTTTCTTTGTGGTTTGCGTTATGTGTTAAAGATGTTCCACGTGCCAGCAACAATTAGAAAAACATTTGACCTGCATTGTCTCATTCAATCCTCCCAACACATCTGTTGTTGTATCAGTGCTCCCATTTTATGGGTGAGAAAAACTGAGACTTATGAGAAACAACATGTCACTGCATCACAAATAATGACGGAGCCAGGATTCAAACCTGGGCTCGTCTGACTCCAAAACCCTCATCCTTCACTGCTGTGCTGGGCACTTCTATCTGTTTCTGGTAAATATTAGTTATCTTTTCTGGGAAGAAAGAGACATTCGTTCCATCCCAATTATGTCTCTCAGAAGTCAGATAACTTTGAGCATGTCACTTAGGCCCTCAGGCCCAGTTTCCTCATCTGTAAAAGGAGAGAAATGGAGTAGAAAATCCTAATGTTTTCTAGAAGCTCTAAAAATCTACAGTTCTAAGAATCAGTGGTCAGAGAACCTAAGCTACTTTATACATTTATACCACATCCTCCTCAGCTAGTACTCAGCATTGGGGAAAATTCTTAGAAACAGAAATAAACAAAAATATTAAGCATAAGCCACCCACAGACTCATATGTTATGTTGCAAATTTTGCCATGCTGTTGCTTTTTCTTCGAATGGGAACATTTAGGTCTAGGATATACGGTCATAATGTCTCTGAGATGGGAGCTATTACCGACCGGCCAAACACATTTCCAATTCCAAGAATCTTCTGTGAAATTACATGCTTGATAATGTGAATATTAAAATCCCCCCTTCACCCGAAAAGCAATGCGAAAAAACATTTGCCCTTTTTATTTGAAAATAAACATTGAGAATCTCTCTTTTTAAAATGGTGAAAATAATTATGGAAATAGTATAAACAAACACACACAAAAGAAGTAAAAGAGAATAAGGGAGGAACCTGACGCATCTCCTTGTGCTCGTCCTCTTAACTGCCAGGTCCTTCGTGAGCTCAGGCTGGGAGCCGCTGGCAGATGGGGTCTCAGCCTCATGTGTGGGTAAAGGTGTGAGCAGGGAGGGAGTGTCGGAGATGTCTCTCGGGCCATGCGTGTCAATTCACTGCAACACGCACATTGCTCCGTTCCATTCCCCACACCTCGGCCTTGGACACCCCTGCCATAACCCAATGGGGAGTTGATCGTTTTGACTGGGGATTCCAGAGCATCAGTCAGAAAGCGCTGTTCATTCCACTCCAGTGCACACACTCCACAAATCTTTCCTCTCTCTTGTTTTTCATTTTTAAACCATTTTTAATGCATTCTTGTATTTATTTGCATATTGCAAATGTACAACATAAGTGTTCCCAGAGAGACTGTCAAATTCCAAAAGAGTGTACACCTTCATTTCCTCCCTCTGCAAATATTTACCATGTGCCTACTAGGCCAGCAGGTGTCCATACAGAAACAAAAAGACACTATTGCTGCCCTAAGAGATCGCCTGTAGAATTCAACTCGGGGGCCACCTCCTCCAGGATGCCTTCCCTGACACCTGGGTGTGGAAGAGAAGCACCTCCTCTGGGTCCTGGGCATTGGATCTCACAGTCCACAACCCCCATCCCCAGAAGTGTGATTGCTGGTTTCCTTCGGAGGCTCTCATCGCTTCCTCCCGCTCCAGTGGGAGATGTTCAAATAGGACGCAACTCAGAGCACCCTTAGACAAAGAGTTGCAATAATGATGATGATAATGATATAAATGGAAAAAACTGTAATCCCTTTTAAAAGAAGGATTTCTTCCTTATCGCCTTCCATCCTGAATCCCTGGAAGTGCCTAGGTGCAGGCTTCTCGGGGCTCGGCGTGTGTCCAGGAGGATGCCAAGATGGCAGCGTGACGACAGTTCCTTGGGAGCGCTGCTTTCTCTGATCTGTGCCATCCTGCCTAATACACTTCAGCTGTATTGAAATGAAAAATGAATAGGAAGTAGATCTTGCTGCTAAAACATATGTGTCAGAAAATCATTATGAGTATTAAATTACAGCAATAAAATGAACCAGAACTAATCTTGCAAATTAAGATCCAATAAATTTTTTTCATGGCCACACCTTTTTTTTTTTTAAAAAAAAATAGCAAAATAAGATTTACCCTAACAGTATTAAAATTGAGTGTAAGCCTTTTGGGGGCGAGGTGGGAATAGGTATAGAATGAGAAATTTCAATATGACAAATAGATTAGCATTTTGGAGGGTAGGGGTGGAGGTTGAGGGGGTGATGGTGAGAATACTGCCCCGTGCCAAACAGTGTGACGATCGGTTCTGAGGCTGACATACCTGTGTATTTCACTTGTAAAATTTATATATACATATCCCCTTCCTCCCCTCTGCCCCCCCCACCTCCCCACTCCTTCCAGGACATTCTGCTGACACAAGAAACTCGTAAATTTCTAAGTTTCTGACAACCTCTTATTTTTAGAAGAGACGCTGCTGTCGTTCAAATTAAATCTGAAGCTATAAACAAACCTTTAGAGCTTTGCCTGCTCACTGGAATAACAGGATATCTCCCTCCACCCTCTAGCAGGAGAAAAAGGCTGTAATTAGCTCATTGTCCGTGAACAGGCACAAAGGAGAGGGCGCTCTCTGCACTGGCTCCCTTTCAACGGGAGATCTTGGGGCAGATGTTAATTAATTAAGTGAGTAACTTCTACCATCTCCTGGGAACACCGTGGAGCACAACTCCCTGTTCCAAAAGAGACACTGAGGAAGAAGACGAAATACCCTGGCCAAGGACTCACAGGGAGGGTCCTCTGAGAAGAGTTAAAAATACAATCAGGACTCGCCGCCCTCCTCTTGGCCCTGTTTTTGGCAGAACATTGCAGAGCTGTTCCGTGACACCCAGCGAACCAAACTATTTATAGCCACGCAATCGTTATAAATAAAGCTGTTTATAACGTCGAACCTTGGCCCCGCATGAGTTAAAACTCTAGACTGGCAGCTATAAATAACTCTGTTATGCGCTCAAGTGTGACTATTGACTGATACTTCCTCAAATTGTGACAAATAATGACAAGTTTGTTTGACAAACATCCCACTGACATTCATCTGATTTTTGAATAAGTGGCACTGCTTTCTTAATTTGGTCCCTGAGGCCCGAGATCTGGGGAACTTTCTTTATTCTTTTTCTCTCACCTCCTGCACCAGGAGACTGTCCCGTGTGTAGCTGTTTTCTGCCCCTAATCAACCGGAAGGGATTTGAGGCCATTTAAGGGGAAGCTTATTAAATCCGCCGTTTCTCTCTTGGGACCATTCTGCTGCAGGGGCTTTGCAAGGGTCTGGGGAGTTTCGTTAATGACAGGAGGGAGGGGTAGCAAAATGTGGGCTAGTTTGGGATGCTGGGTAACACAAGGTGGAAAGGGGCTGAGAAGGGAAAGGCAGAATTGGACACCCGAGTGCTCGGAATCTCCGTCAGCGAGGGGGCCCGGAAACCTAGAAATGTGAGATGAAAGACAGCAGTCTGGACCGAGGGGTTTACCTCCCAAGGTATCTGGTCTGGGAGCTCTTGTATGAGTTTAGATTGGGGGTCCCAAGTCTGGGGTTCTCTCCCTAGGTCAGCTGACATTAACGTAGGTCATGAGTTACAGGGATTTTAGAGCTCTCGTGGCCCTTTGAAATCGTCTAATGTGACTCAGCCATTTCACAGGTCAAACGACTGAGGCCAAAGGGGCTTCCACAACTCTTTATAGCAGAGACTAGAACTCAGCGGCTTTGCCCGTCGCCGTGAAATGAGTTAATATGTTGGAGTGTGTGGAACTGTCCCCACAAGTGGCAGCAGCTGGGAGTGGTGTGCTCGTCCCGTTCATTTTGCTGCTTATCTTTCTCTGTGTTGACTCTTTAAAGGGAACATTTAAACACTATTCTCCACCTTCCGGGCTCTACATCTTCTCTGTCTGTGTTAACTCTATTTGCAGGCTCACCCAGCACCTACTTCTTCCAATCCATCCTATACAGAGATTTCACAGCGATCTTTCTTTTTTATTATTTTTATTCATTTATTTATTTAGTTAGTTAGTTATTTGGTAGAGACAGGGTCTTGCTATGTTGTCCAGGGTGGTCCCAAACTCCTGGCCTCAAGTGATCCTCCCACCTATGCCTTCCAGAGTGCTGGGACTATAGGCGTGAGCCACAGTAATGTTTCCAACATGCAGCTCTAATTATAAAACTGCTGCTCACGGCTCTCCCCACTCCCAGCCCAAGCTGAGACTTCAGTTAGGAGAACTCACTCTCAGGGTCCTACAAAGGTGAGGTGAACACCTGAGAGCGAGTCTCCTTAAATTTTGTGCCCTAGGTCTCTCACTTGCTTCATGCTTGTCTCAGCCTTGCTTCCCTTTTCCGGCAAATAAAATAGCCTGGGTGGTTCCCGAATCTTCCAGAATGACTACAGACAGCTCATCCTGGCTGACAAAGCCCTCAATTACTAGTCCCAACCACGTCTCCAGTCTAAATTGATGCTGTACCCCAAAGTGTACTCCTCACTCTTCCCAGAACACACGCCCTCAGACAAGGATGCCCTCCCTTTGCATGACAAAACCGGGACATTGCAAATGCCTAAGGAAGCCCTTGCCGCTGTATCAGGTGGCCGGGTGTGCTTCTCTTGGAATCCCCCTCACCCATATTTCTATGTCTCTCTCAGCACTGGCCTGTCTTAATCCTGCCTCGCGGTTATTTGTGAATGTGCTTATGTTTAATCTGTTTTTCTAGTGGTAAGGGGAGCTCTTTCTTAATCACTTTAGTGTCATTTAGCATAGCGTAAACCTAGAAAAGGGGAAGTCTTTTAAGTCCACTTCCTAAAAGTACAAGCAAGCACACACATATGCACACAGACTTCAAAAGTAATAAATGACAGTATCAACTAAGAAATATTTGACCAAATGTGTAAATAAGTAGCATAAACCTAGAATCGATTCGTGTGGTGGGCACCAGCCCAGCCTTCTGCAGTTGGAGGAAGGCTCCCGGGGGAAATGCCCACCTGCTACGCATGTGCATCCTCTGTGCCACCAGCGATTGCAAATACTTGCCAGGTAGTAGCGAGAGAGCTGGAAATGAAAGAGGCAGAATAACTAGGCAACCCGGGCAGTTAAATAAGCTTGGAGGATTGCAGGGGCAACTATCCAATCCACCCACCAGTCAGCGGCATCAGACGTTTATTTAGAGCCTGCGAAGTACGAAGTACGTTAACACAGCGCTACGCATTAAAGAAGAGATGTTTTCCCTGCCGTCTGTGATTGCTAATCAGCTCCACTTTCTACATTTTCCCTACCCTTTCACCTTTTACAGTACTGAGACCTGGGGCACCCCAAGTCTCTTGTTGGACCCCAAATTCTTATCTTTGCAATGAGAGAATTTGCCAGGCTTTGTCTGGCTTCCACAGGGGCAGGTCGGCATCCCTGGGTGTTTCTGCCCTGACCGATCAGCCTCCCACGGCCTGTCAGGGATCGTGGTTGTTTGAAGTCCCTGAGATACTCCACGGACTCAGGACAGAACTCGCCGCATCACAACTAACTCATCCCCGAAGAAGCAGCAGATGAGCAAACGTCAGCTGACAAGCTAACCACCAAAGAGGAAAACACAAACTAAACACTCCTAAACGAGCCGAGTCCTCGTTCTTCCTGGAAAGCTCCCCAGGAAGGAAGGTGCGGGGCAAGAGAGGGACTTTGGGTCCCTCTGAGCTGCTGCGTATTAACATGGTCACACTTTGCTATGCACATGTCACTTCCAATCAACACCAGGGCTCTCCAGGCCTGGACTCTCGTTGACGGGATTGTTACTGTTGGTAAATGGCTGGGGAATCAATTAATGCAAAGCCAACCGGCTCATAAATGCCTGCTTTGTGAATGGTCTCAGCATCCCGGGGACCCCACAACTCCTGTGGCCTGCGCGGCCCCGGGGCTCTGCGTCAGAAAATGATATTTATTATCACTGTCAGGTCCTTTCTGAAACCTCCAGGGAAACGAGGCTGCTCCTTACCTAGATCTCAGGCTTTCCCTGCGGTGGGCACAGCCAACTAGCCTCCTATTTCTCTGGGGCTGAACAGGCCCCCCCAGTCTGTGGATCTTTTGCCCACAACCTGAGTTAGTTTGTGAAGAAAGGCTTCGTTTGCAAGTCACAGAGATGGAAACAGGGAGTGCAATCAGAGGAGAAGCTTTTCTCAACTCACCCCACTCCCAGTTTGGTTACTTGAGCTCTAGGCAGGTACAAGAACACACACAAACACACACAAACACACACACACACACACACACACACATTCAAACAACACCATGCACACGCACAGAGCTTCTCTGACCCACGTTACCCTGTCTTCAAGTAATTTAAGAATCAGTTCTGACCTGGATGTGGCAAATGGTCTCGTCAGGTAACCAACCTACTATCTAAGAATATAGGATGGAAAAAGAAGTGTAACTGAGCATGCCAATCCCCCTCCCTCACACACACATACACGCCTCATTGAATGCACACAGTGTGGTTTTATTTTCCCCCCAGAAAATTGGTCCCAAGTTCTGCTGACACAGCACATCCAGTCCCTGCTTCTGTTTTTGCTGTGGTGGCTTCACAGCCTCTTCAGTCTAAATTGCCATGGATGCAGTCCTGAAAAATCCCTTTAAGCTTAAAAAAATAATGCATTATGATATTAAAGATGGTGGAATTGAGGACGGATTTTTTTTCTTTACACTTTGCTGTGGTATCTAAATGTTCTACGGTGAAGGTGTGCTTTATATTCATGAAAATAATGCATGATGTAAAAAGAGAAAATTATTTGTTTCATAAAATCCCTCTAGACCCTGGGGTTTGCTTCAGCAGCTTTCTCTGATTTTTTGCAGAAGTGATGTTCTGGTCTTGAAAATTAGCCTGGGTCATAAAGCAGGGAGACTGTGACATTCTCTGAAATTGGATCTTACGCCACTGCTTTCTGTCTGACCTTAGGAAAAAAGCAGGAACTAAAGGAGAACTTTAGCCCTGGAAACTTCCTTCTCTCCTCGCCATGTCCTTATCCTTCTCCGCATGCCTTTGCCACCCTTGTTGTTCCTGTCACTTTTCCTGTTTTGCTTTGTGGTTTTTTCACCTTACTATTACTTAAAACACACTTGGAGGATAGGGTCTGATATCAGTCATTTATACCTTAGTATGAATTAAATCAATCAGCATTTATTTAATGCCAATGTTATAAGTTCATATTTGCATTTTAATTCAAAATCCAATTGTATAATGAAAGATATCAGCTGATGAATAAAAAGAGCTGATCTTTGGCATCTCTGAAATCAGACATCTAGGCTACTGGCTTCTCCGTTTTGGAAAAGACAGGCCCTGGGACCAATCACACAGCACTGCAATACATTTTTTTTACTTTAGCTATAGAATATCACCATTTAACACCTCTGTCCCTTGAGAAAGAGCACACTCTACAGAGATACTGCTAAACGTAGGAATGCTTGCAAATAATGTGCAGTCTACAAAAATATTTATAAGCCCATGGCTTTTGAAAAATAATATTCTTTATCCTACTTGGAAAATTGTATTTGCTACACAGGTATGTTGTATATATATATTCGGTGTCAACTAAATAAAAATGTATAATGATTTTGAGTGCTAGATTTTAGAAACAGATGAGGAAACTGTATCCCAGAGAAGTTGAATAACTTGCTGACAGTCATTCACTGGTCAATGAAATAGGGCTTGAACTAGAAAGAATGGTTTTTGCTTTCCAGCCTGGACTCTTTTTATTTCAACACACTGTCTCCCACATTCCCTAATTCAAGTCCTAGAAAAATCTGATGACCTCATGCTGATGGGAAGCCTCAGACTGGACATCCTGATGTTCTCTTCCTTCTTTGTTGGGAATTCTTGGCAAGTAGGCTAAGAAATGAGGCTAAATGAGCAAACACCAGTTTCCAAAGCTCCTGGGCCTTCTCTGTCTATAAGGCCATACTCTGCAGGTGAAAGGACAACAGAAGACAGGGAAACTTACAAAGGGACAGTCAGTTGTCATTGTTGCCTTTTTCGTCATTCTGATTCATATCACGATCAGTGTGGTCAATCCCTTGTCATCCACACACTGTCCAGGACATAGAGAGAGAGGCAGGGCCTCCAAGGAACCATACGTTAGGTAGAGTTTGCCGGTTGGAAGTCCACTTCCTAAACCAGAGAGGTGAAGTGGTGGTTTTCCATTGTCCAGACGTGGATAGCCACAGTTAATTGACTCTGTACCCATGGTTAGACCTAGGGTCACTTTCTACCAGGCCCCACATGGACAGCATCTAGGTCCCCTAGTCTTTGGGTACCCTGTACAATTGCCAGCATTATCCTTCCTGCTGTCACCTAAAACCAAAGGGAGACCTTGACCATGACTGGCCACTGTGTACCACATAAGGAATCTCAGTAACTGTCACTTTTTAATTTGTTCATTTATTTCACTAAAATACCCTGAGTAGTTCCCATGCACCAGGCACTGGGCCAGGCTTCCACTATGTAAAGAAGCTGGACACACAGCTCCTGCTCTTGACAAGCTGACATGACAATCAGAAAGAAAGGGACAAATGACAGAGAGCCAAGTTAATTTATGTACAAATTGACAAACCCTTTTTACTCTTTAAGACTCAGATCAAACATCACCCTCTTCAAAAGGCTTCCTGGCCATCTGCAGGCAGTTACATGGTGTTTCTTCAGTGCCCTGGTAACGTTTGGTTTGTTCCTCAACTACGGCGTTTCTCATACTGTTAAAATTATATATACACACATCTGCTTCGTTCTTTAGATTGTACGAAAAGGGAGAGAGTGGAGGGAGGAAAAACAGAAACTGTTATTTAACATCTTCAGTACCCATAGTTTCTGGGATTTTAAGGTGAATGAATGAATGAATGATTAAATGAATTTTCAAGCTCTCTTGCCCTCTGCATAGATTTTCTTGACCCAAATATGTCCCCTCCTTGCCCCCGCCATCCAAACAAGATGTACATTTCCTCGTAGCTCCTTAATAGCTGGAGCATGTTTATTCCAGCTCATTACACAAACTTCCAGAATTGGGAGCAGTGAAAGCCTCATCTCGCTCAGCCAAATGCACAAGTTTCTTGTCTCTGTTTTTGTTTTTCCAGGAGTGTAATGACGACGTGTGAGCCTGTGCGCGTGTGGGTGTTCATCCAGCCTGCACGTAATCCAGCGGCGTCCTCGACAACAGGTGCCCCTCCAGTAGGGCTCGGTGAGGGGCAGCTAGGAGGGGGCAGAAGCGGCTGCCAAAACCAATCTCACCGGACCTGAGCGCACACTCAGCGCCTGCCATAGGAGGAGAGACCGGTGTCAGGATAGTGACAGAGCTTGTTAAATGGCCTGTTGAGAATTTTACGTAGGAATAACACTGGCCACAGTCAAAGCACAGCAGGCCTGACTGCAAATCAGCTTCTGCCAGGTGCCATCACCTTCAGGCCAGGTGGACGGGTGTGTTTGCTGCTACCTGGCCTGGCCTCCTGCCATCATTTCCACATTGCCCTGTCTGTCTCGCAGCTCGTTCATTTTATGAGAAGGCTGGTAATCTCCATTATAAGATGCATAGTGTCATAATTTTTGCTCATTCTTATAAGTGGAATAAAGACCTTTTACACCAGAAATAAGGAAAGTTTGGAAGCAATTTGTCACTCTCAATTCCTTTGATGAAATAAGTAAACAAGCCATGACTAGTAGGGTCAGGTGATACCACAGGCCAAGGAAAGAAGGTGGAAGACATTGAAGAGTAAAACACAATGATCCCTAAATAGATTCGAGCCAGCCCTTTATCTTTGGTTTTCCCTATAGCTCACAGCATAGATGAAGGAAGTCCATGCTCAACACATGTTAAGCATTACTGTGGCAAAGGACTGCCCTAACTGATTTGGGATTCAAAGAAGGAAGAGCTGACATGGGTCTCACCTACAAGTCACTTCTGATAGATACAGCTAAACAAAATAAACTTCGTCATCATACAATTAACAGGCTGAAATGAGACTTGGGTATTATTTAGCAAAAATACTTAAAACTCTTTTCTAGTGCTCGCTTTGGCAGCACGTATACTAAAGTTGGAATGTTATAGAGACCATAAGCATGGTTGCTGTGCAAGGATGACACACAAATTCATGAAACATTCCATATTTTTTTTTAAAAAAATCCTTTTAAATCCCCCCCCATTCATGTCTTCAACATTCATTCACTGAATGCCCATATTGTATCATGTTACGATGAATAGCCCTTCTCTTAAGGTTATACTTTTCATAATATATTATATTATGGTATATTATATTTTTGATGAAAAGGGGAATCAACCTGTATCCATTCATTCATTCAACTTTCATTCATTGACTGCCCATACTACAATCATGTAGTCCTTTCTCAGGAATACACTCTCCATGTATGTCATATCGTATTTATTTTATTCTGTATTTCACTTTATTTTGTTTTGGGTGGGAGGGGGTATATATCAGAAATCATTCCATATTAGTTTGGATGACTTAGCAAGAAGATTCTTCCATAGGCTGAATCATTTCATTCAATAGCTAGGCAGTAATCATAGAATCTTGGAGTTACAGAGACCTTGAAGGTGATCTAGCTTTCTCGTGTTGAAGACAAGGAAATTAAGTTACTCCTGCAAAGTAATTCAGCTCCTACATGGCGGAGCCAGAGCAGCAAAAGCCCGGATCTCCTGACAGTGGGTCCCGTGCACGCTCCACACCCCCCATAGTGCCTGAAGTTCCAGTGCCTCACGTTCATCCTTCTGTGACAGGAAACACAGCCTTCTCTCTCTGGCTTGGCTCCGGTGCCAAGGACATCGTCGACATTGCCTCTAAAGAAGGATGCTCGGCTCTTCAAAGTGCCATCAGGGCCCCATCATTCTCGTGCATGAGGGCTGAGTCCCTGGGAGGCAGTGGGATCTCGGGCTGGAGAGGACAGGACACCCCAGGAATAGATGGGCCAGACTGATGTGTTGTCATTGCTTCCTTGGGAGGAAAAACCTTCCTTGCTCACATCCTTTTCTTTCATCTCCCGGTACTGGCAAAAGATGGTTTCCCAAAGGCCTGGCTTAGAGAAATGAACATCCTTCCCACATCCACACCCCATCCTCCTTGGAGGTACTTCTCTCTCCCATGCCCAAAGCCTTAAAATATTCTTCTGGTCAACGTCAGTATATACTGCAGTATATGCTTCAGATCTAAATCATGGTGAGTTATAAGCTCCTGCTACTACAGCTCTTCAGCCTAGTCGAAACTTCTTTCAGCTCTTTAAGACCCCTGGAAGTTAAGATCTGCCCCTCTTGGCCTCTCTTGCCACATATTCCCTGGGCTCTGCCAACAGAAATACTTCATCTAGCCTTTTCATAGTCTCTTCTTTCCCATACTGTAAGCCAAGCTCTGTGTGTTGGTTTTAATGGCCTTTCTTGAAGGCAGGTGACCCTCTGTGTTAATTTCCTATGGCTGCTATAACAAATTACCATAAATTCAGAGGCTTAAAACTCTCTCATACTTCTGGAGGCCCGAAGTTCGAAATCAAGGCTTTGACAGGGCCATGCACCCTCAGAAGGCTCTAGGGGAGAATATTTCCTTGCCTCTTCCAGCATCTGGTGGCTCCAGGTGTTCCCAGGCTTGTGGCTGCATCATTTCAATCTCTGCCTCCATCTCCACATGGTCTTCTTCTCATCATGTATTTTCTACTGTCTCTTTTTAAGGACATTTGTCATTGGATTCGGGACCCATTTGGATAACCCAGGGTGATCTCATCTTGAGATCCGTAACTTAATTATGTCTGCAAAGATCTTTTTTTCCAAATGAGGCCACATTCACAGGTTCTGAGGATTGGGATATAAACACATCTTTCTGGGGTGGCCACCATTCGACCCGCCATACTATCTTATAGTAATGCCACTCACCCCTGAATTGGAGTTGAATTACTGTACTTTGGAGAAAAGCGGCTGCTGGATATTCGGTTGGCACTGGAGATGCAAGATGAATGAGGCATGATTCCTGCCCTCCAGCTCTTAATCGGGTCAGGCAGACAGAAAAGCAAATAGGTCACTACATTACAACATGACAGATGCTATAGAAGAGTCAGGAAAGTCCCATCACTCAAGATCCTATGGCCACTTCCCTGACAATCCCCATATTCCAAGCAGCACCTCCCTCTTTTTTGTTCATATGTCACGAGTCGCTTAACCAGAAAAATGAATACTGATGAAGGGAGGGGGATGGCAGGGGGACAAGGGAGATTTCTTCACTAGACAACTTTCTTTAGGCCACAAATGTCTGTCTGAATATTGAGAATAAGGGTAGACATTTGATAAACACACTGCTCTGGGGGTATAATGCTTCTTAAGTCTGAGCAGAGAGCATCTCAGAGTCAGAAATGGCTCACACACGGGCCAAAGTGACAGCTCCCTGACAAGGCTTCTGTGACTTTGTGCACAAACCAACAACCTGGGTGGAAGCTAAGAAGTAGGCTCACTCCTTCACTGCTGAGTTGTTTGAACATTTTGATGCTTTAGCTATGTGGGGCTATATCTGAGTTCCCATGTGACACCTTGCACATGTAGTACTCCAGAGAGGAGACGACCTGGCCTAAGGACAGGGAAACAAGGCCAACACTTCCCTTCATTTCAAGACCGGGAATCCTAAGACCATAAGGATGCGAGGTAGAGAGAAATCAAACAACACTTTGTCAAGTGATTCTAGTAGATTTCTATCTCACAACAGAGATTCCTTTCTATGTCTAAAGCCTTCTATAATCTAGGAAGCAAATTGCGGATAATGTCTATCCTTGGGAACTGGTACATACAGACATAAAGGAGACAGGTAAGTAGACAATGTGCAAACTGGCTGTAATATTGTAAGTCAAAAATAAAACTCAATCTTGTTTACTAGAGTGACTTCTATACTCTCTATTTTTTAAACTTGCATAGTATCTTATAGGAAAATGTCTTTTCTTATGATTTTTTTCATAGTTAAAATTCAATGAATAAGACATGGCTAAATCATCCTAAACCAGCCCTTATCTCTAGTGCCCTGCAATTGTCTTTCAAAAAAGAATTATATCCTAGAAGAGAGTTTCAAAAAAGTTGGCAAAGACCGACCCAAGAAAGTTCAAAACACAACTACAAAATTGCCTAGAAAGCCTTGCTTTGGTGATTCTGCCCAGGGAAGAACTTCTTTTGCCTAAGATAAATGTAGTTGGAAAATATCAAGTTTCAAATTCTAATCTTTGTTCTTCAAAAAGGCTCATGTTGAATCCTGAGTGTAATATTTTGACAAATAAGTACAATAACAATCATCATTGTTATACTATCCTCAGTACTATGAAGGATAAGACCACATATACCTGATTTTACAGCTGAGAAATATTATGAAGGGAGGGGGGAGTTGACCTGGCTGACTCTCAGGTTCTCTCAGCCTACACTTTAGCCAAAAGAGGGTGATTTGTGTTGGCCTTATCTAACCTATGAAGATCAGGGTAACCCCAGCCAGACACTGGGTTACATTATGCAAATGAATCCAAAACAAAAATTAGTTCCAATCCATTTCTCTTTCATAATTCAGTCTACTAGAAAAAGCAAGAAACTCTATCCTTCAAAGAACAGAGAGAAATGCAGTGGTAAATTCTGTCTACAGATCTCATTTAGGAAGATGGTAGTATGATGCACTATTTATCATAGAGTACCTTTTTTTCTTCCAGAATTGATTTATTCACACCATTCTAATAAACATGTGTCAAGGGCCACCTATGTGTCAGGCATGGTGCTAAGGATTGGAGATGGGAAATATAGAAAAGTAAACAAGTTAGAATGCAATGTGATAAGTGATACTACAGAAGTATATGCAAAGTAGCATCAGAAAGCAATCTAGTAAGGCATTTCTTAAATATATATATATAAAACAGAGAAAGAAAATAGAAATAAAGATTAAAATATAAGCACCCTAAGCTGTTGACTGAAGGAGCCAAATCGGTCCAGACATTCCAAACATCTGTGAAAAGTTCCTTCCCTTTTGTTGTTGATTATGAAAACTCTTTGGTTTTCATAGCTTCTAAAGCCATCTCCTATCACCCAGCTCTTAAATGGCAAACTGTTTAAATTTAGCAGGCTTTATGCCTAAGAAAAGCCAATATAATTCAAACCTATTTAGAATTCCTGGAAAGTAAAAGCCAAATCTTTCCCACCTCACAGGCTGCACCGATTGCATCCTGTATCATACCCATCTCAGAGGACTGTTCAGAAGAATACCAATCAGAGGCCCTTAGAGGTCGCATGCCCATCTTCCTATCCGTATGCAACTGCTTCAACAACACCCCTGATGGATGATCTGCCCACATCTATTTTCCCACTTGCAATAGAGTGCTCAGGGCTGTATGTGGCAGCCTGCTCCATCACGGGTCAGCTCTTAGTGATTAAAATCTTCTTTTCTTTATAGCATCAAACCAAATTTTCCTTCCTGGAAACTCCAGCCCACTGGCACTATAGGTCTTCCCTATAGCAAACTGAAAGAAACCACTGGGGGGAAAATTATCTAAGCATGTCTTATTCAGTCAACAGCTGTCAATTGCAACTGGGAAGACATTTCAAGAATTAATTTAAAGAAAGGTCAGGCAGACTATAAGGAAGACGGAGAATAAAATGAAGTGGTTTCCTACCAATGCTTCTTAATCTTTTTGGAGGGACATGGCAAATACAGGATATAAAATATTTGTAGGGGGCACTGATGTAAATGTGAAGGATGTTCACAACCAGAGAGGACCAGCCCAGGACCTGTGACCCAACCTACAGGCCCTGCTGCCCCAGACTGAACCCGCTGTGTCCTCTCCACCACCCACTCCTGCCCAAGGACAGGGGTTCCAAATCTCAGGTGCAAAGGCGCAGCAGCCTCCCGACGGAGAGCACTGCTCTGATCAAGATGTGAGCACAGGAAGATCAAAGTGCAAAAAGGTCTATTGGTCAGTCCATTTTCTCCTTACAGAGCAGGTTGAACAGAGGCCTCCCAGAGGTATATCCACATCCTAGAACCTAGAAGCTAACTTTATTTGGAGAAAGAATCTTTGCAAGTGTAAGTAAGTTAAGAATCTGGAAGTGAGTCATCCTGAATTATAGAGGCAGACCCTAGATCCAATGACAAGTGCCGTCCTTATAAAAGTCACAAAGAAGAGAGACTCATGGAAAAGAGAAGGCCATGTGAAAACAGAGGCTGAGACTAAAATGATGCGGCCACAAGCTACAGAATGAAGGATTCTGTCCTGGAGACCTCTGAGGGAGTGTCAGGTCCCTCTGTCACTTTGATTTCGCACTTCTGGCCTCCAGAACTGACAATAAATTTCTGTTGTTTTAAGCCACCCGGTTCGCAGTGATTTGTTACAGAAGACCTAGGAAACAAATACACCTTAATTCATTTTCAAAGACAAATTACATTCTCATGCTCCAGAAAGCCAAATCATATCATTATCAAACTTTCTCACAGGTTTTTTTTTTAATTTTCTCATTTCTGATTAATCAATTGGTCAACAAAAACATTTAAAACCTATTAAATTGGTCTAGCCAGGAAGAGAAAATCAAACTAGAAAATCTCTTTAAACATGTGCTTAAGGTTTTCGCTACAATTCATCATAAACATACATATCATACAACTTTGGGGTTGTCTGCCCTCAACAATTTAATCTCCTTTCTCTAAAAATTATACCGCCCATTCACAGGATGGAGCCCCAAGACATGTCTGAATCATGTGGTCCCTCCCCACTCCCTGCTAGACTGGTCATCATCAAGTGGGTCAGGGATGGACCTTGATCCAAGCTGGACCAGTCATGTTTTCTCTCCCAGGAACTGGAAATTGGAATGAAGATAGTGAGGCTAACTGGGCCGATTGGGCTCTGCAGAAGAGATACACTCAGTCGCTGCAGGGAGGCCATCTTCCTGCATTTTTACAGATGCAGAAGATCAGTCTGGAAATAAAAGAATGGGACAAATGCGAGAGAAAAACAAAGATCGAAAACACACAGAGAGTCCTTTCTAGGTCCCTCATAATCCCCCAGCCCTCACTGTAGTCGCTCAAGGAGCCCTACAGCCCCTGGACTCTGGGCAACACTCCAATGTCCTCCCTAGCCCTTCTGTTTGAGTGACAGATGTGTCTATTTATGTGTCTCCATGTATCTACAGACAGCTATATAGCTATATGTAATTGTAATACACACAACATTCCTTAACTAGGCACAAAAGACTTTTGGATCTAAACATTTAAAAAATCCTTAAGCCTTGCATCCTTGTTTCAAAGAAACTGCTCCTTTTACTCCACCCATTAAATTAGAAATTAGGGAGAGGGGAGGAGGGGATAGGTATATACACACATAATGAGCGCCATGCGCACTGTTGGGGGGATGGACACGTTTGAAGCTTTGACTCAGGGTTGGGGGGGCAAGGGCAATATATGTAACCTAAACATTTGTACCCCTATAATTGCAGAAATAAAAAAAATAAAATGTCTAGTTTCCAACAAGATGCTACACCACCTACAAAATAGGAATAGATGACCATATTAGTCAGCTAGGGCTGCCATAACAAAATGCCATAGACTGGTGGCTTAAACAATAGACGTTTATTTTCTCACACTTTTGGAGGATGAAAGTCCAAGATCAGGGTATCAGCATAGTCCTTTTCTGGTGAGGGCTGTCTTCCTGGCTTGTAGAGGGCCACCATCTCATGCTGTGTGCTCACATGACCTCTTCCTTCTGCAGACAGAGAGAGAGCAAGCTCTCTGGTGCCTCTTGTTATAAGGGCACTGATTCTATCATGAAGGCATGAAGGCCCCATGCTCATGACATCATCTAACCCTAATTACCTCCCAAAGTCCCCTTCTCCAAATGTTATCATATCAGGGGGTTAGGGCTTTGACACGTGAATTTTGAGGGGATACAAACATTCATAAGTCAAGAAAAATTGTCTTTGAGTGTCTTAACTTTTTTTTTTTTTTTTTGAGACAGAGTCTCACTCTCTTGCCTGGGCTAGAGTGTCATGGCGTCATCCTAGCTCACAGCAACCTCAAACTCCTGGGCTCAAGCGATCCTCCTGCCTCAGCCTCCTAAGTAGCTGGGACTACAGGCATGCGCCACCATGCCCGGCTAATTTTTTCTATATATTTTTAGTTGTCCAATTGGTTTCTTTCTAATTTTAGTAGAGATGGGGTCTTGCTCTTGCTCAGGCTGGTTTTGAACTCCTGAGCTCCAACAATCCGCCCACCTCGGCCTCCCAGAGAGTTAGGATTACAGGCGTGAGCCACCACGCCCGGCCTAGTATCTAAACTTTTAAACAGAAAGTTCTCTACATTCTTTAGTGTTTTCATGGGCACACTGGGCAGACAAGCTTGTCTTTGAACATACCAGGCAAGCTCAGTGATAGATCACACCAGGGAAGCAAGGAGTGGTGTTTGCCTAATGGCTGCTCCTGATTGCTCGATATGTTAATATATTTATAGGAAAACTCTGGACCAGTTCTGTAGTCACCAACGTAGCGGTCCTCAAGTCATGTCATCCAGCCACATCACACCAGGATTTCAGCCATCTGCTGCCTCCCCGAGAGGCAAATATTCAAGAACTATTAGCATTTCTTTAACACTGAATTGTCCACTTTTTCATTCTCTAATAAGGAAATATGTATTGAGCTGAAAACCCATACTATTCCACTGGAAGCATTTCATTAGCTTCAAAGTGAAAATAAGAGAGTAAGAAGGGAAACGAATCTACAGGCAACTTCAAAGGTTAAATCTGACATGAGATGATTCCTTCACATTAACTCTTAAACTTGCTCAACTTTCAAGGAATTAAAGATTAAAACTAAATCCTTCCTTGGACTTCTCACTCCATTCACCCACAGGTGTCTGTCTTATTCTCTGTCTCTTGTTTCTTTTTCTCTCTTTCTCTTATCCTTAACCTTCCCCCTTGAAAGACACAGATGCAAAAAGTGATTTCTACATTCTTGTTAATATTCTTCACTTCCTGTTGACCTCTTATCTACACTATGGCTACACTACGGCTACTGTCCCACAATTACAATGAAATTGTTCTCATGAAGGTCACAAACAAACTTTTGTAACTAGATCCAGCTATTTTTTGTATAAATATGTTATCATACTTGATGTTGCTTTTAGCGACCTCCTTACCTATCTATGTATTTGCAGGCTGCTTCCTTTACTTAACAACAAATCTGTGACAGTTTCCCAGGCTCTGGAGCATGATGTACTGGGCACAAATCCAAGCTGTTCCCCTCCCCGCTCCCTAACTGTGCAGTCTTGAGCAAACTCTTTAGTCTCTGTCTCTTGATTTTTCATCTATAGAATGGGAATAACATCATATCTACCTTAGAAGGGTACAGTGAGCATTAAATGAATCAATCCACAAAAGTTATTAGCACACAAGAAATTTTAGCCTTATTTATTTCTTTTTATTTCTCTTTATTGGCATTACTACCCCCACTGGCATGAAAAATTAAATATAGACTGATGTTAATTCACAATCAGTGACATTTTGGGTACGTTGTTAGTGTGTTAGTTTCCTAGGGCCACCATAACAACTACAAACTTCAGATTTAAAATATCAGTAATTTCTTCTGTTACAATTCTAGAGAACAAAAGTCTCAAACCAAGGTGTCAAGAGAGCCACACTCCCTCTGAAGGATCTAGGGGAGAATCCTTTCTTTCTTCTTCCAGCATCTGGTGTCTCCTGCTTTACTTAGTTTGTGGCAGCATAACTCAAGTTCACTCATCTTCTTCACTTGGTGTGTCAAATCTCTCTCCTTTCTCTTCTAAGGACACCAGTCATTGGATTTAGGTCCTATCCTAAATCAAGGATGGTCTCATCTCAAGACCTCTAACTTAATTACATCTGCAAAGACCTTATTTCCAAATAAGGTCACATTCACAGGTTTGGTGGGGTTAGGATTTGAAAAAAACTTTTTGGTTGACACAATTCAAACCATTACAGTGATATACAAGGTTGTAAAACTACATGTAATATGAAATCTTATCTTTTGTGTAAAAATATATAAATACATGCATCCATAAGTATACAAGTCCTTGCATAAGAAAACTGGAAGAATATAATGCAGATGAAAACATTTGCAAGCCTGATCTTTGAGTGTAATGTTTATGGTTAATAGGATAGCATATATCAACTAAAAAGTAATTAGAGGATTATTTACTTCTTTACTTTCACCATCCTCAGGTAGCTCATATTACAAAAAAGGGCACCAAGTTTATCCACTGTAAAAGTATGTATACTTTTTTCCTGCCATTTCAAATCCATATGATCTCTATAAGATGTTCACGTTTAAGTCACGTTAAGTTCTTTTGTGGGAGAAAGAACACAAGGGATACTAAATATATATTTATTTAAGCATCATGGGCTACACACATTCTATAGGTTTCCTCTTTTCTCCTCGCAAAAGCTGTATGAAGTAAGTATTAATATGCCTATTTTACAGATGACCAAGGTCAGGCTCATAAAAGGGAATACAGTACTCCAGGATCACATACATCTACTTAGAGGCATATGTGTGTGTGTGTGCAAGTATGTGTGTGTGAAATACACAAAACATGTTCACAGACATATATTCAGTTGCAAAATTTGGATAACTATATATAGAGAGTTTATGTATATATATATATATATATATATGTTTTCCAGCAACTTGCACTTTCCACTCAGCATGATAGCTCAGGATATTAATTTGCATTTCTTTAGTTATTGTAATTTGGCATATTTTCAAAGTTTAATAGGCATGTATACTCTTTTATATGAATTATCTGTTGATACCATTTGTCCATTTCTTTATTCATGAGTAGTATTCATTCCATATCAAGAATATTAAGTAGGATATTAAGGACTCAGCATAAAAGTAATCACTAGAGGTTTTTTACAAGGGTACCTGAAGTGAATTTGCATGGAAACAGCAACTGGAGTCATCAAAGTTCTATCTTTAGCTTCATGAAGTTTCCCTTGACCAAAAACACACAAAGCCATCTCCAAGTTAGAAACTTTCAGCTAACAATGGCAAGGCAGAGCCACCAGAAACAAACATCCGATTTTCATGACAAATATGCTAATGCTGTATTAGCTACTGGAGCCACTTTCTGTATTGCTGTATGGACATATGCAGCAACACAAATTGGAATAGAATGAAACCTGTCCCCTGTTGGCAGAGTCACCCCAAAGGAATGGAGAGATCAGCAATCATCCCAGCTGTTGTAATACTGAATTGTTTCAAAACCAACTCCTAATTGATGCCAAGTAAAAGCACTGCGTACCCATTAAAATGTGGCATTATTGAAGAAATAAAGTATATTTGAAACCTAAATAAAAAAGTAACCACTAGAGAAAAAGTAATAACTACCCTAAATACCAACAAAAAAGAGAGAGCAATTAAAACTGACAATCTAGTGAAAGTCCTAGTGAAATGACACATATAATTTATATGGATATATAAATATTACAACAGGACTGAGTGCAAATATCCAAATATACTGATCACATAAAAAACTATAAATGAGCATAACTTACTTATTAAAGGAGAAAGATTTTCAGATTGTCAATTGAAGCAAAATCCAAAACTATTTTTTTCAATAAATATACCTAAAATGAAGCTACTCATATAGGTCAAAATTTAAATTAAGTACATATATACCAGGCAATTGCAAATAAAAAGAAAACAGGGGTTATAATCTTGATATTTAAGAAGGAAAACTTGACACCAAGATGGTCTAAAAGAGTACAGTTGGTAATGCTAAAGGATAAAATTTATAAGGAAGATGTGAATTATTAATGTTTATAAAACCAATCACACAAAAATATTAATAGAACCCAAAATAAAGGAGCTGCAAGGAGAGATAGGAAGAATCACATTAATAATCAATGATTTAAACACCATTTCCTCAATCCAAGAATGATAAATTTGCCAAAAAATTTACTAAGTATGTAGAAGAACTAAACAACATAATGCAATGATTAGATAGATATGCTGAATTCTGAAGCCTGGTAACAGATAATACATCCACTTTATAGATAAACACGAATATTCATGAAAATTGGTTCTTTTGGAAGCTGTTAAACAAATCTTAGAAATAAATGGAAAATAGATTAAAATAGCAGAATTTGATGAGAATAATAATAATGAAAATATATCAGAATCTATAGCTAGAATAATTCTAAAAGCAACTTTTGTAGGACAATTACCTATATTAATAAAAGTAAAAATAAATGAATTAAATATGGAATTAAAAAGAAAGATAAAGAACCATATTGGACCTGGCCCAGGGCGACTGTGTATTGTGCTTGGCAAAATTCCTATTTGGCTTAATTGAGTTGTCCTTAATCTGATTTCCTCTTAATAATGATGAATGCTGAGAAAATGTCTGCCTTTGGTGTTTGCCTACAACAGGAGCAGGATACTTAAGATGTGTTAGGGGCATCCTGAAAATTAATGTATTCTCTAAAATTTCTTCTTACTTATTTATACACCACCCATGTCATGAGAAGGGTGGGGGAGGGTGAGACTTGAACTCCCCAGCCCCACGCCCACTAGGTTATGATTGGGGTTTGGAATGGTCTCTCCGAGCAGGAAGCACAATTTGGCCAGAGAGCACATCTCTAGCCAGAGCAGGGCTACTGGAAAGCATATAACGCCAGGAGAGAACAAAAAACTGAAACCTGTAAGTGTTCTGTCAGTGGTGCCAACCAAGGGTCATTTAAGCAGTGTGCTCTTTGTAAAAAGAAAGGACATTGGACAGAACACTGCCTGGGTTCCAGGTAGCAAGAAGAGAGCAATCGTTTTTTTTTTTTTTTTTTTTTTGAGACAGAGTCTCACTTTCTTGCCTGGGGCGAGTGCCGTCAGCCTAGCTGACAGCAACCTCAAACTCCTGGGCTCAAGCGATCCTACTGCCTCAGCCTCCCAAGTAGCTGGGAGTACAGGCATGTGCCACCATGCCCGGCTAATTTTTGCTATATGTATTTTTAGCTGTCCAATTAATTTCTTTCTATTTTTGGTAGAGATGAGGTCTCGCTCTCGCTCAGGCTGGTCTCGAACTCCCGAGCTCAGAACGATCCGCCCACCTCCGCCTCCCAGAGAGCTAGGATTACAGGCTTGAGCCACCGCGCCCGGCCCATAAATAATAATTTTGATGGGTATAGAATCCTAGATTGGAAATCATTTTCCTTCATAGTTTGAAAACATTGCTCCATTATTACTTAGCTTCCAGTACTGCTATGGAGAAGTCCAAAGAAATTTTGATTTCAGATTCTATATTTGCAATCTGTATTGTCTCTGGAAGCCTTTAGCAACTTACCTTTGATCCTTGTGTTCTGAAAGTGTCCAAGGATGTGTCTCGATATGGGTCTATTTTATTCATTGTACTGGGCTACTCTCAGTGAGTCCTTTTGACCTAGGAAATCATGTCCTCCAATTCTGGAAACTTCTCTTGAATGATTCCATTGGTGATTTCTCTCTTCAGTTTCTCTGTTTTCCTAAAACTAAAATGTTATTCCAATGTTGGACCACTGGGACTTGTTCTACAATTTTATACTTTTTGTTTTTTCTATATTTATTTTCTTTTTCTATATGTTTGTTTATGTCTAAATTTTGAGAAATTGCCTCAACTTTACATTCCAAGCCTTCTTTAAATGCTTCATTGTCACTCATGTTTTTAAAATCCAAGAGGTCTATTTTCTTTTCTGGATGTTCCAAGACTCCTATTTCATAGCATTATCCCTCTTAGTTTTCTGCTCCCATTCTATTTGACACTGTATGTTTACACCCTTAAAAATAACCCATTTACAGGCCGGGCGCAGTAGCTCATGCCTGTAATCCTAGCTCTCAGGGAGACCGAGGCAGGCGGATCGTTTGAGCTCAGAAGTTTGAAACCAGGTTGAGGAAAAATGAGACCCCGTCTCTACTAAAAATAGAAAGAAATTAATCGGACAACTAAAAATATATAGAAAAAATTAGCCGGGCATGGTGGCGCATGCCTGTAGTCCCAGCTACTCAGGAGGCTGAGGCGGGAGGATCGCTTGAGCCCAGGAGTTTGAGGTTGCTGTGAGCTAGGCTGACGCCACGGCACTCTAGCCAGGGCAACAAAGTGAGACTCTGTCTCAAAAAAAAAAAAAAATAACCCATTTACTCTTTTTATAGCAAGTTTCCTAGAGTGACCTAAATTGAATGTGTGTCTTATTCATTATCTTTATACAGTAGTTCCTCTAATGTATTTCTAAATAATTTGTTTGATACTAAATGCTCACTGTAACCAACTTAGAAAGCACAGAAAAATATGAAGCAAAAACAAAAATTATCTCTCACCCACTGTCTTTCTTGCTAACATTTTTTAATATTTTTTTTTTGGCTTTCTTCATAAGTGTATATGTGCACAGACACACACATGAATGTGCAAATGTGTGTGCTTGTATATGCTTTAAAAATGAATCATAATGTACATAAGATGTCATTGGTCACTTTCTTTTTTACATTCTGTTATCTGTATGTTAAAATCATAGCATTCTGGGTACTAAATCTATACTTCAGATCTTAGAGTACATACACAGAAATGATCCCCTTTTATCCCTAAATACTTCAGTGTGTATTTCCTAAAAATAAGAATCTTTACTTATATAACTATAGCACAATTATCAAAATCAAAGAATTAACATTTATAAAATACTATTATCTAATCTACAAACCTTATTTAAATTTGCCAGTGCTTTCACTAATGTCCTTTATATCAAAAATAAAAAAAAGGGTGGGCGCGGTGGCTCACGCCTGTAATCCTAGCACTCTGGGAGGCCGAGGCGGGCGGATTGTTTGAGCTCAGGAGCTTGAAACCAGCCTGAGCAAGAGCGAGACTCCGTCTCTACTAAAAAATAGAAAGAAATTAATCGGACAACTAAAAATTCATAGAAAAAATTAGCCGAGCATGGTGGTGCATGCCTGTAGTCCAGCTACTCGGGAGGCTAAGGCAGAAGGATCGCTTGAGCCCAGGAGTGTGAGGTTGCTGTGAGCTAGGCTAACGCCACGACACTCTAGGCAGGGCAACAGAGTGAGACTCTGTCTCAAAAAAAAAAAAAAAAAAAAACGGTCCAGGGTCACAACTTGCATTTAGTTGCCATGTCTTTTTAATTTCCTTCAGTCTGAAACATTTCCTCAGTCATCTTTGTCTTTCATGACCTTGACATTCTTTTAAGAGTACAGGCTATTTACTTTGTAGAATGTCCCTCTATCTGGATTTGACAAGTGATTCCTCATGATTAGGTTCTCTTCATGCATTTTTGGCAGAATTCCACAGAAGGGATATGTCCTTCTCACTGCATCATGTCAGAAAGTATCTGATGTCTATTTTTCCCATGATTGGTGCTGTTAATTTTGATTACTTACCTAAGAGGTGGTGTCTTCCAGGTTTTTCCATTGTCAAGTTGCTACTGTTACATTTATGATTAATAAATATCTTATGTGGAGATACATTGAGGCTATGTATATACTCTAATTCTCATTAAATTTTTGCTTACTAGTTCCTAAAATTTCTTAAAGTTTAAGTGTATCTTTCTCACTGAGTCATCATTTCCACAGTGAGACTCAAACTGAAATGAGTTGCTACTCTACTGGCCAATGCACTCCTTTTCTTTCCTCAATTATTTCTTCATATAGGTTTTCCAACCCTTGTGTATTTATTATCTTCTTCACCCTCAGGAATGCCTATGATTCTTATGTTAGCCCTCTTTACATAATCCCATATTTCTTGTAGATTTTGTTCGTTCCTCTTATTATTGAGTTCTTTGTCTTTGATTGACTCGTTTAACTCAAAAGTGTTATCTTCAAGCTCTGAGATTCCTTCTTCTGCCTGATCTAGCCTATTCTTAAGTCTTTCCACTGTGTTTCATATTTCCTTGAATTGAATTCTTCATTTCCAGAAGTTCTGTTTAATTATTTTTTGTAATTCGATTTCCTTAGTAAATTTTTTGTTCATTTCCTGCATTGTTTTTTTGGTTTCTTTGCATTGGGTTTCTATTTTCTCTTGTATTTCATTGAGCTTCCTTATAATCCATATTCAAAATTCTTCATATGTCATTTCCATCTGTTCATTTTGGTTGGTATCCATTGGTAAGGAGTTGTTGTTTTCTTTTGGGGGTGTCCTTTTGCTCCGATTTTTCATGTTTTCAGATGATTCCAACTTATCTGGCCTCTCAGTTGAGACCTGGGGGTGCTGTCCCTGGCTTATGAGCCTGTCTTCAGGTTCCCAAAGCCAATCCCTGAGTGTGCCTGGGAGAGGAGTGCTGATCCTGAGTTACCTATGGAGTATTCTAGCAGATTTGATGTACATCTCGGGTTACCTCTGACCTGCTATCTTCACCTCTTCCCAACAGTATGTAGTAAGTTAGGTCCCCCAGCTTAATCTGAGTGATGGTGGGTGATACTTGTGAGTACGAATCAGCCACTCCCTGTTTGCTTGAAATGGGAGGCACTACGTTTAGCTATGGGCTTGTTCTCCCTGTCATTGATTGATGACTGCATGGAAGAGCCACCTCCCTAGATGGTCTTTTGTGCCCCTGGTAAGCTCCAGTACCCCAGGTGGGGCATATGAATGCCCCAAGCTTTAGGAGGGTCCCTATAGCTCCCAGGGATTTGCTTCATCTCTACTCCCCCTGAGGTGGGGGGAGGAGCAAGACAAATCATGGCTGGAATGCAGGAGTCTGAAAGGTTTTGCAAAGCCTCTGTGGGGCTCAGTTCTTTTCCAGCCACCAGGAGAGCCAATGGTAGGAAAGTCAAGACAAGCTCTCCAAAGCAGGAGAACTGTTCATGGTGAAGGGGCCTAAATTGCTGTATGCTAAGGCCCCAAGCTGGGAGCTTTCTGCTCTTATCCAGTAGTGCAGTTTTTCCCTGGGGAAGGGTAGACACTCCCTCAGATGGTCACTGTTTGGACCCCCTCACACCCTGTAAAATTGAGTCAGCAAAACTATAAAGGGCATGCAAGTTGACCTCCCTGTCAGTAGGTGGTGCTTGCCAGAAGGAACAAGCTGCAATGTTGTTTTGGGGTCCTATGACTGGTTCTAGCCACTCAGGAGAAGCACTAAAATGCTCCAGATGGTGGGTGGGGCCCTGGAACTTCCAGGTTAGTCCTTATTCTCTGTTACAGCAGAGGCAGGTGGGGGAGTGCAGCTGAACAGGGCTGGGTTGGGTGAGCTTCCTTTAAGGTCTACAAAAGCTGGCAAGGTAACTGTTTTGACAAGGGTCAAAGGCCTGCTCCCAGCTTCTGGGAAAAGCCACCAGGGAGGGGCTGAAGTGGCCCCAAACAGCCAGAAAGTCTGCTTGTGCAGGAGGGGACATCTGAGATTCACAATCTGGCAGTCTGGAGTCTCCTCTATTCCATGGTTTTCCCCCAGCCTCTGCCACTAGGCAGGAGATCATGCTGGCTGAGAACTCCATGACTGTGCTATGGACCGGGAGGTTCCCTGCCCAGGATCCCAACCTGAGCTGAGAGTACAGCCTTCCCATGGGAGAAGGGGTGCCCCACAATCACACTGCAGCTAGGACCCACACTGCACTTTACCCCCAGATCTACCCACGCAGGCTCCCTCAACTCCTGAGACCAAGAAGATCAAGTCCTGACTATGTCAGGGAGAAGCATACTGGTCCTGAGTGGCCCGTGAGGTGCCCAGCAGAATCGATATCCCTCTGACTCAGGGCATGCTCCACTCTGATGGACCTGCCCGACAAGCAGCTGCAGGAAGGTCTCGTGGGCAGGGAGCTCACAGACTGAGAACCCCTCAGACCACTGCGGGACCCCACGAGGAAAGGCCCGAACCCACTTTCTTTTTTTTTTTTTTTTTTTGAGACAGAGTCTCACTCTCTTGCCTGGGACGAGTGCCGTGGTGTCAGCCTAGCTCACAGCAACCTCAAACTCCTGGGCTCAGGCAATCCTACTGTCTCAGCCTCCCAAGTAGCTGGGACTACAGGCATGAGCCACCATGCCCGGCTAATTTTTTTTCTAGATATATTTTTAGCTGTCCAATTA
>CAUYSK010029695.1:0-39645 GCA_963575035.1 Avahi laniger | reverse complement strand
ATACTCATGAACCACGTACCAATGTTTTGATCAATGATGGACCACATATACAATGATGGTTCCATAAGATTGAAATGGAGCTGAAAAATTCCTATCACTTAGTGGTGTCATAGCCATTGTAATGTCATAGCTCAATGCATTGTTCACATATTTATGGTGATGCTGGTGTAAACAAATCTATTGTGCTGCCAGTTGTCTAAAAGCATAGCACATGACATTATGTATAGTATATAATACTTGATAATGATAAAAATGACTGTGTGACTGGTTTATGTATTTACTGTACTATACTATACATTTCATTATTATTTTACAGTGTTCTCCTTCTACTTATACAAAAAAAGGTTCACTGTAAAACAGCCACAGGCATGTCTTCATGAGATATTCCAGAAGAAGGCATTGTTATTATAGGATATGATAGTTCCATGCATGTTATTGCTGCTGAAGACCTTCCAGTGGGACAAGATGTGAAGGTGGAAGACAGTGATATTAATGATACTGACCCTGTGTAGGCCTGGGTTAATGTGTGTGTTTGTGTCTCAGTTTTTAACAAAAAAGTTTAAAAATTAAAAAAATTTAAAATTAGAAAAAAGCTTACAGAATAAGTGTTGGGAAATAGGCTAAGAGACATGAAAAGTTTCAGGGGTTTTGCAGGGCTTTGCTTTGAAGGAATCTGTGGACACGTTAGTTCACAGAATAGAAGCTACTTCCAACAAGGGAGGCATTGTCAGAGGACGTTTGCAAAGCAACATTTCTTCTTTGCTGCTGGCCATCACCTTGAGCTTTTTTGCAAGGCAGAAGCTCGGTTTGGGTCCTTGGCAGAGAAGCTGATTAAAATGCCTGCCCAGCAGATAACGTGTAGCTGGAACTATCCTAGACTTCAAGGCTATTCCTGCTTCACTCCTGGATACATGTCTCTGTGTTTAGAAGTAGATTAGAGTAGTACACAGACTCAGTGTTCTTATTTTATGCATTTTATCTTTAATTTGTATGCTCAGCTAGGTCTGTTTCTAACTTGGGGCTTAACATGCTTATCTTAGAAAAATTGTGTAACCATCTATTCTTGTAGACAGAATTAGGTAAGGTTTCCCTGGAAACTTCAAAAAATGAGCTGTACACGTAATTCTTTAACAAAAGACAACTATTTTCTGTAAAAATAAATACCGATGTGGGATTTCACTGGTGGTCTCACAGCTCACGGAAATGCTGAGCATCCCCTAACTCCCCCATCATTTAAACTGCACTTTGTCTCTGTCTCAATTATTTTTCCATCTATATTATTTCTTTCTTTATTTCCTATTATTTCCAAATCCCTTGCGACAATCCTGCCTTGGGAACTGTTTTGCTGGAAGAGTAGCTAACTACCAGCAAATAAGGATATAGAGAAAGAAATTATTTTTGTACAACTGTACAATGTATTTATCATTTAAGCCAAGTGTTATTGCAAAAGAGTGAAAAGGTTAAAAAAATTAAAAAGTTTATACACTAAAAAAGTTACAGTAAGCTAAGGTTAATTTAATATTGAAGAAAGAAAAATTTTTAATAAATTTAATGCAGCATAAGTGTATTGTGTTTATAAAGTCTACTGTAGTGTACAGTAATATCCCAGGCTTTCTCATTCACTCACCACTCACTCACTGACTCACCCAGAGCAACTTTCAGTCCTACAAGCTCCGTTCATGGTAAGTGCCCTATATATATTTTATATATATAAAATATTTTTTATAATATTTTTTATGGTACCTTTTGTATGTTCGGATATGTTTAAGTACACAAATACTTACCATTGTGTTACAATTACCTACACTATTCAGTACAGTAATGTGATGCACAGGTTTGTAGCCTAGGAGCAATATAGCCTCAGTGTGTAGTAGGTTAGACCATTTAGGTTTGTGTTAAGTACATTTTATGATGTTTACCCAGTGATGAAATTGCCTAACAATGTATTTCTCAGAATGTATCTGCTGTTAAGTGATGCATGACTGTATTTATTTCTAGCTTAATTACACAGTGTTAAGAAAATGTACTCTGAATGATCTCAGTCCTTTTACATTTGTTGAGACTGCTGTTATGCCCAGGATATGGTCTATTCTAATAAATGTCTTACATGCCCTCAAGAATAGAACATATATTCTATGTCATTGAGTATCATGTTCTCTATGTCAGTTAGGTGAAGTTAGTCACGTTCAAGTTCCCTATATCCTTCCTGACTTTTCTGCTTGTTTTATTAGTTACTGAGGGTTGTGCGTTAATGACTCTTACTATGATTGTGGATTTGTTCTCATTTAGCTTTTTCGATTTTTGTTTTGTGTATTTTGAAGCTAAATTATTAAATGCATGTAAATTTAGTTCTTTTTTTATCCTCCTGGAGGATTGACCTCTTATCATTCATTGGGAAATGTGCCTCTTTATCTCTAGTAATGCTTCTTGTCTTAAAGTCTACCTGGTTTGAGAGCTACGCCAGCATGCTTTTGGCTAATGTTTGCATAGTATATCCTTTTACTTTCAACTTTATCATATATAGAGTATCTTCAGCTTTTTTCCTCATTTTATGATTTTTTTACAAAAGATTATGTTTTACTTTTTTCCCTATGTAACTTATTATTTATATGTATATACACACATATATACATATGTATGTATTTATTATTCTTTGAGTGATCATCTTAAATACCACAACTGTCATTTTAAAGGATTTATTATTAATTAGTAACTTTGCCCTTCCCAAATAATGCTAGGGCCTTAGAACACTTTGACTCGATTTTCCTTTTTTCTTCCTTTTGTAATGCATTTTTATTTTACTATATAGGAAACCATGGAACACATTATTATTATTTTATCCAGTCAGTATACATTTAGTGTTACCAGTATATTTACCATTTCTGTTCTCTTTAATTCTTTCGTACATTTCTGTCTGCCTAAAGAAGTCCCTTACATTATTCCCTAAATATAAGGAAAATGTAATGTAAATCTGCTGGCAGAGATTAGAAAAATTCCTTCACTTCTTTCTCACTTTTATTGGATATTTTTTACATTTATTTTCTTTTAGTACTTTAAAGATACATATGTCTTAGTGTGCTTGGGCTGCTGTAACAGAATATTATGAACTGGGTGGCTTAAACAACAGACATTTAATTCTCATAGTTCTGCAGGCTGGCAAGTTCAAGGTCAAGGTGCTAGCCAATTGGTTCCTGGTGAGGACCCTCTTTCTGGCTTGCAGATGGCCACCTTCTTGCTGTATCCTCATGTGGTGGAGAGAGAGAAATCATTTCTCTTATGTCTCTTCCTGTAAGTGCACTAATCCCATTCATGAGGGCTCCACTCTCATGACCTGATCACCTCCCAAGGACCTGACCTCCAAACACCATCACTTTGGGGATTGGGGCTTTGAAATATAAATTTGGTGGGGACACAAGCATTCAATTCATAAGGACATTCTATTGTCTTCTGTATCCATTATTTTTGTTGAGATGTCAATTATGTGTTTGCTCTTCGGAAAATAATATATTTTTTCTCAGGCAGTTTAATAGAGTTTTCTCCTTGTCTTTGGCCTCCAAACGTTTAATATTATGTGCCAAGGAGTGATTTTCTTTTTGGTTGTTCTGGTTAGAGATTGTAGTGCTTCCTGAATCTGTGGCTTGATGTCTTTAATTCATTTTGAAAAATACTTGACTATGATCTCTTCATATATTACTTCGATTGCATGTGTGCCTGTTCTTTCCCTATCTGCTGTGTCTCTTCTGCTGTTTTTGATTCTTCATCCTTTTTGCTCTCTGTGCCACAGTAAGGATATTTTCTGCTAAGCTATTTTCAGCTCACTGATCCTCATTTTCACTGTATTCAATCTTCTAGTAAACTCACGTTTTAGTTTCAATTATTGCAATTTTTAGTTTTACAATTAGTTAATATTTAGCTTTATAATTCTGCTTTTAGAAAATAAATTCCAGTTCTCTGGCAAATATCTCCATTTTATAACCTAATTTCTGAACATATTAATCACAATTATTTTAAAATCTATGCCAGATAATTTTGGGATATGGGAACCTGTAGGTATGTTCTCTAGTTGTTCTTTTGGTCCTGTTTTTTGGTATGCCCGATACCTTTAGATTGAATGCGGGATGTTGTGTCTAATAAATTATAGAGCTCTGGCTGATATTACTAACCTCCAGACGAGATTCACCCTGTGCTTGGGCAGACAACAGAAGCGAAGAGCTCCTCAATCCAGCCAGAACTGAGAAAGTCAAGGCTGATTTGGAGTCTTTGTTAGGCATGAAGTCTCCTTCTCCTTGGTGAGTGCTGAAGTTGAATTTTAATTTCTCAACACTGTGAAACCATTGAAAACTTTGCTCTGTTTTTCAGCTGTTTCTGCTCAGCTTCTTAGAGTCTTGCCTTCTAAGGAGGAAACATGCACGGAGAGCACGGTTGATGCTGTGTGTCAGACTCACCTCTCTGTGCTTGCTTTCCCTCCAGAATCTTGACCCCTCCAGACGTGGCTGCCTTGATATCCACACACTCCAATTTTTGTCTCTCTTAACAGGTAAGATTTTATATAGACCTCCTGACTTTTCAGCTCCCACAAAGATTGGCAAATATTCCAAGGGGGAAAACTTCGTGTAAAAAGTTGGGCTTCTTTAATGCACTTTCCTTCTGTCTGAGAACTTCTGTCTCAAGTCCTGACAGCCTTAAAGCTTTTTAATGCCTTCAAACAGGTTACTTCTTTTTTCCTTTTAATCCAGCTCTTCTAATTATTTTTTTATGGCGCACTGACCTATTAAGAAGTTACTTCTATCATAGCTGGAAATAAAAGTCTGCATGTTTTTGTTCTTAACAGACTTTAATTTTTAGTGAAGTTTTATGTCATAGTCAATTGGAGCAGAAAGTACAGAGAGTTCCCATATAATTCTCACCCCCAAACACGCACAGCCTCCTCCACTATTAACATCTCCCACGACTGTGGTACATTTGTTACAACCAATGAAACTTCGTTAACGTAACATCACCCAAATTCATGGTTTACGTTAGGGTTCTTTCTTGATATTGTAGATTCTATGGGTTTTGAAAAATTACATTTATTTTTAAACAAACTTTATTTGTAAAAAATATTTAGTTTGACACAGAATTTGCAAAGACAGCATAGTGAATTCTCATCTCCCCTAATGTTGACATATTATTAAATTATCATGGTACATTTGTAAAAACGAAAAGAAACAACCATTAAGTAAATTCCTAAGTTTATTTGGATTTCACTGACGTTTCATCAATGTCCTTTTGTCTGCTTCAAGGTCCAATCCAGGATTCCTCACTGCATTTAGTCGTCACCTCTCCTTTGGCTTCCCTGATCTGGGATCGTTTCTCAGTCTTTCCTTCATTTAATGGCATTGTGTTTGAGGATTATTGATTAGGTATTTTGTGGAATGTCCCTCGATTTGAGTTTACCTGATGTTTTTCATGTGGCCATACTGGGGTTATGGTTTTTTTATGAAAAAAAAATACTATGAAGACGAAATGTCTTTCTAATCACATCATATCAGGGAGTTCATACTATCAACATGTCTTATTACTGGTGACATTAACCTCGACCACTTAGCCAATGCAGTACTTGAAAATTTCCTCCACTGTGAAGTTATACTTCCCCTCTTCCATATTCTCTTCTTTGGAAGCAAATCATGAACTATGACCCACATTGAAGTAGCGGAAAGTTGAACAAAGCTCCATCTCTTGGAGGGCAATATTTATATAATTATCCAGAATTCTTCTTTAAGAAAAATTTATCTCTTCTCCTTTATTTACTTCTTTACCTAGTCATATATTTATATCAGTATGGACTCATGTATTTTATACTTTAGGTTACAATTCAATATTGTGTTATCTATTTTATTTTTAAAAAAATTTATTTAGTGCTCAAATTTTTCCAGCTTTGGCCACTAGGAGCTCTTTCAGTTTGGCTCCTGTGTCCTTCTAACCTGCCTTCATCTTTTGTTTTGTGAGCACTTCCTTACTTTCTTGATACTGCAGGGTGCTTCAGGCTCATCTTGTATTTTCCCTGCCCCAGCCTTAGAATCAGCCATTTTTCCAAGCTCTGGTTCCTTTCCTTAGAGAATGGTACTTAGAAACCAATGTCTGAGCACTGGTGTGCTCACTGCTATCACAGTTATGTGATGTATTTGTAACACAGTTAGAGTCTTTTGTCACAGTCTGCATTCCATTCTGGGATCCCTTGACCTCCTGGTTGATTTTTTAAAATTTTGTCTACATTCAGGCTCCCTCTTTGTGAACTATACTTCTGTGGTGCTTGATAAATACATAGAATCATGTACCCACCACCACAGTACCATACGGAATGCTGGACCCACCTAAAAATTACCCTGTGCATCTCTTCTGCAGTTTCCCATCCTGCCCTTCACTCCTTGGCAACCACTGATCTGTTTTCTGTGTTTAGTTCTAATTGTAGCATCTCTGTCTGCTTTGCAGACCTTGAAGTGGGCAGGGATGACTGAGATGGAGTTTTATTATCAGCTTTGCAGGAGTAACCAGGCAATGATGCCTGTTAACAAGATTGTGAGTTATTTGCTGTGTTCATCATTGTATCTGTAGAATAACACTTAGCATAAAGTAGGTGCTCACTAAAAAGATATTTTTTTGATGCATAAAGTCTTATAAGGGCCCAATGTAGTGTATGGTAGATATATGATCATTGAAAGTGTTTCTTGAAAAGTTTGAGAATTCCTAAATACTCCATTATACCAGTAATTGAGTGTGGACTGGCTATACTAATACTAGCTCTGCAATTCTCTCCATCCTCCATCTCCCAGCCATGCAACACTTGATTAAAATCTGTGTGGGACACTTACACTCCTTATCTTATTAACCACCATGTTACCTCCATTACAAAAGACTGCTTCCTTCAGACTCTAAGTTTTAATCTAGAAATGCTCAGCCAGTTCATTTTTTTATCAATCCAGTAGTGCCCAAAAAGAAACTTGGGGAAGCAATAGATAAAGCTTCTCCCAATCATGCAAAATGGCAGGAGGGATCAATCCAGAGAGGAAGGGTATCAGTTCTTCAACAAGTCACATCCGGTGTGTGACTTGCAGAAGTATGATTCCACTTCTCTTGGCTCCTATGACAAAGGGTGACTAGAGTAGTCACTGTCTGGTTGCTGACACAGAAAGGAAATTCAAGGTCTTAACCTTGGCCTGGGTTGACCTGCCAAACTTAAGACCCCCAGATTCTTTCTAGAACCAGGTCTGAGGTTAGTCTCCTAGCCCTGCGAGCATTCCTCTTTTTCTTTTTTCTTTTTTTTTTTTTTGAGACAGAGACTCACTCTTTTGCCCAGGCTAGAGTGAGTGCCGTGGCATCAGCCTAGCTCACAGCAACCTCACACTCCTGGGCTCAAGTGATCCTCCTGCCTCAGCCTTCCGAGTAGCTGGGACTACAGGCATGCGCCACCATGCCCGGCTAATTTTTCTATATATTTTTAGTTGTCCGATTAATTTCTTTCTATTTTTAGTAGAGACGGGGTCTCGCTCTTGCTCAGGCTGGTTTTGAACTCCTGAGCTCAAACAATCCACCTGCCTTGGCCTCCCAGAGAGCTAGGATTACAGGCGTGAGCCACCACGCCCGGCCTCATTCCTCTTTTTCTAATTGTTCTCTAAAACGATGGAAAAGAACTAGAATGGGTAATGGAAGATATAAGGTTCAAGACACAGGAGGTCTTACTGGGAGAATTGAATAATTTGCTTGTAAATGTATCTGTAGCAACAGGGCTGTATCTACTCAGCAAAAAAGTGAAGATGAAATTTGGCAAACGTGATCATTAATTATCTAATTTGGCTGTTTATTTCAATGAAGTTAATTGGTTAACTGCCGGATTTCCACTCCCCCTTTGAATTGCACAGGGACAGCAAAAGGGAAGGGGAAGGGGGTTAAACCATGCATCTCATTCTTTTATACACAGCTGATGAAAATGTCTTTGTGGAATAGATATTTGGCTTTTCAGGTAGGTTATGATGAGACTTTTCCTGCTTTTTCTTTCCTTTCTTCCTTTTTTTTTTTTGCACAATGACAGAAGAGGCTCGGCTGGATTTCTGGCTCATTAACTCACTTAGATACTGAGATGAAGCCAATTCTGCACTCCCAGGTCCCTGATGTTACTCATCCATGGATCCAGCAAGATGCATTTAATAGCAAGATGGAAAACTCCTGGAGAGCTTGGCCATGTGCCCCTGGCCTTGGAGAAGGGAGTGTGGGGGCAGCAGTCAGTTCATTTTCAGGAGCTCTGTGTCCCTGTGTGGAAGATTATTACATTCTTTTCCATATTTTTTCATTTATTTGTTCATTCTTTCATTACTGAACCCTGGTGATGTGCCAGGCACTGTACTAGGTATGGCAGATATTAAGACGAATGAGAAAGGGTCCTTGCCCAGAGGAGTTTTATGTCTGGCTGGAGAATAGAAGCTATAAATTCATAATATCACCATGGTATGATCAGCACAATAGCAGAGCATGTTCTGTGAACACAGAGTGGGAGAATGAAGCCTGGTTGGATGCATCAGAGGTGGGTTTCGTAGAGTTAGGAGTTGAAACTGGTGGGTGAAATCGCATGACACCAGCATGTACAAAGACGCATGAGGCAGCGCCCATCAGGCGAGCTGCCAGGGGTTCACTGTGCCCAGAGCACAAAGTGCAGGTACGAAAGTGGGACGTGGAGTGCATAGAGCAGACAGTCTCATTGGCAGTGCTGGGAGGGGCTTTGGAGAGTTTTAAGGAGGGAGAATCACGTGATCATCTTTGAAAGGTCACTGCAGTGGTAATGAGATGGACAGAAACTCTAGAGGCGGCTGCAGTTGGTTTAAACCCCAGGCTCCTTCTTTACCGTGTAGCCTTGAAGAAGCCCACAGATGCCTCCAAGCAGGAAAATAGGAAAATGATGCATTCCTTGTAGTGTGGTTTAGAGAATTAGAAACAATGTATATTAAGTCCCTAGGACAGTATCTGGACTGTGTGATTGCAATTATTGTGAGGCTAATGCAATGTATTGGAAAGTAAAAACGTTTCTGAGTCAGAGTGTCCTGGGTTCTGATCCTAGTTTTGCTTCTGACTAGCAGTGTATCTTAAACACATTTCTTAAACTTTCTGAACCCATTTTCTTACAGGTAAGCATTCATTTACTAAAAAAAAATCTATTAAAAAACTTCTCAGTGCAGCCCTGTGTTACATAACTAAATAGTTTCCCATCCTCCCAAACCTATAACTGCAGTCCAGTATGGGAAAAACATCAGTCAAATCTCAGCTGAGGAACAGCCCATAAAATACTGAACCAGTCCTCCTCAGCACTGTCAAGGTCATCAAAAATGGGATAGTCTGAGAAACGGCCTCTAAGAGGAGTCTAAGGAGATATGACAACTAAATATAATTTGATATCCTGGATGGGATTCTTGATCAGAGAGAGAAGAGTAGATAAAAACCAAGGAAATCCAACTAAAATATGAACTTGAATAATAACGTATCAGCATCAATTCATTAATTGTAACAAATGTACCATACTAACGTAAGATGTCAATAATAGAGGAAGTTGTGTGTGTGTATGTAAAGGGGTGTTTATGTCAACTCTCTGTACTGTCTTCTCAATTTTCCTGTACATCTAAAACTACTGTAAAAAGTACAGTCCATTAAAAAAAAGATGCAGTCCTGATCTCACGGAGTTTGTATTGTGTAAAATGGGAATAAGAAAACTGATTTCATAGAGAGCTTTCAAGGTTTAATGAGAAGCTTGTAAATGATTTAATACAAGTTTCGTACATGAAGCTTGATGAATAACAGTTTATTTTCCTCTTCATTGATTTCTTCTGACCTTTATAAATATTTAAAATCTCACATCTATGCATGTATCTACATTGCCAAATATCTATTGACCATTTAGTTATTATCTTACGTATGGTAGTCATGTTCACAGATACTCTGGTTCAAGTTCCTTCTAGACACATGTTAGGATTGCCTTTCTCTGCCATATTTGAAGTTAGGAGTGGTCATGGGATCTGCTTTAGCCAATGAAACCTAAGCAGAAATAATGCATCCAACACAAATGTGAAATTCTCCACCTGTGATGGTTAATTTTACGTGTCAATGCGACTGAGCTAAGGGACGCCCAGATAGCTGGTAAAACATTTTTTCTGGGTGTGTCTGGGAGGGTGTTTCTGAAAGAGATCAGAAACATCTGAATCAGTGGACTGAGTAAAGGAGAGGTGCCCGCCCCCACCGATGTGGGCAGGCATCATTCAGTCCACTGAGGGCCTGAATGGAAGCAAGAGGTAGAAGAAGGGAGAATTCTCTATCTCCTTGAGCTGAGACCCCATCTTCTCCTACCCTTGGACTTCGGTGCTTCTGATTCTCCAGCCTTTGGACTCTGGGACTTACACTGCAGGCTTCCTCCCACCCAGCCACTGCCCCAGTTCTCAGGCCTTTGGCCTTGGGCTGGGATCTATACCGTTGGCTCCCCTGGTTCTCAGACCTTTGGACTCAGAATTATGCCACTGGCTTTTCTGTTTCTCCAGCTGCATGTGGTAGACTGTGGGACTTCTCAGCCTCCATAATCGCATAAGCCAATTCCCATAACAAATCTCTCTCATATATATGTATAGATATATAGATCATAGATATATATATCTCATAGATATAAATGAATCTCTCTCATACATATATGTATCATAGTAGTTCTATCTCTCTGGAGAACTCTAACACAACACCTGCCATTTCCCCTCCTGGTACGTAAGCCAAAGTACATCCAGGGAAGCGGAGCCACCATGAATTATGAATGTTGTGGGATTTAGGTCAGGAATCAGGCCTTACACAATGGTGGGAGGAACTGGGTGGTAAAGACCTGTTAAGGAGAGTAAGAGCGTCAGATATAAAATCACCAACCAGTCTTCCTGAAGCACCGGTGTGATGGACAAATTGGAGCTTTTTGGAAAACTCTGAGAGACCAGGTACATCCAGCCACGACAGTGGGACCATAAAGTGGGGCTTGCAGATGTGTCCATGGGAAGCCATTGCCTGAGCACAGCTGCCACTCCATGTGTCTGCCACCAAGAGTCCAGTGGTGTCCTTGGGCCCCACTGATCAGTGGGCTCCAAGGGAAGGAAGACATGCTGGATGTGGAACAGGGAGAGCAGGGCTAGCTGGCCCCACTGGCACCTCCACGTTACTACTTCTGTGTCTAATCGCCACGCCCTTCAGAGTCAGGGCTGCTGCTGCACTTCTGCCTTCTGAATCTTTTTCAAGTTCCCCCTTTGGCCAATTTTAACCCAGAACCATATAGGGAAGAAGATTCTGGAAGTGAAATTTCCAATTTAACCTAATTGTCAATAGAACCATCCATCACAGTCTACACTTTATCAACCCAGGATCCAAGCACATCTCTTTTAACCGTTACCCCCAAATAACAGTAGAAATACAATGCTTCCATCTAACATGATGCACAGCTATCCCTGTACAACTAAAAGCCTGTAATCCTCTCCCCAAAAGAGGATACATAGCATCTCCTCTTATCCATGTTTGGGTGATGCTCATTTCTCTTGTTGCTGAGTCCCCCTTTGGAAATGCTAATAATATCAACAGTCCTCACATCTTCAATTGGCCATGTGGTTATAGTTAGTATTTATCACTTACTTCTTCCCCTGCCCAATCCATATTTTCTTTGTTCTTAGCAAGCACCTCAGGTGATCATGTTTCGTTGCTTGGTGGGGTGACCAAAGCATCATTCCTGAAAGCCACGTGACATTGGCAGTCCTGTCTGTATTGGTCATTGTAGTTTCCTATTAACTTTTATCACAGGACATGTGAGTACTAAGAGGTGCCCCAGAGGCTGTCCCTTGCCTTCATGTGTAGTAGCCGTCAATATCAATCGCCCCAGCCGATGCAGTGACCTCCTTCTTTTCCCATGGGTTCATGGGCATGAGGACCCTAAAGTAGCCAAGTGGCAGTCTCAGCTTCTGGTTTAATAGAACAACTGTGGTGTCCCATGATAGAAGCAAAGACCTCTAGACTAGCAGAACTTGAAATCATGGGGACAAGAAACAAAAACTTTGCTTGTGAATTATTAAGATAATAGTAAGAGAAATCATCCTGTTTCCACCCCTTGATTCCCAGACATCTGAATTTGGGCACTGAGAGATACATCACTGTATATGGAGTTAGAGCCAGTATCACATTTTGAAGCTCCATAAATGCTGCCACCTGGCTGGCACTACAACTGAGTCTTCAAAAGGCTATCTCATCATTCTACCAGCCCCGCTGCTTTAGGGTGATTGTTAGACTGGGGCATGCCATGAGCATGGGCCCACTGTGGCACTTCATATGCTATAAAATGAGCTCTCCTGGCAGCAGCAATGCTATGTGGAATACCATCACACTAAATAAGGTGCCATGTGAGTCTAGAGATGATGGTTTTAGCAGAAGCATTGCAGGCAGGAAAGATGAATCCATATACAGAGTTAAGTGGCTATTCTAGTGAGACCAGAAGACTATCCCTGCCATAATGAAAGCGACTTAATGTAAGAAATATGCCACCATGTGTCTGGCTGATTCTCCGGGGAATGATAACTTGGTGGGAGCTCATTGTTGGTCTCTGCAGTGGGCTGGCAGGGCACTCAGCAGTGACTGTAGGTGCATCAGCTTTGGTCAGTGAAAGTTCATGTTATTGAGACCACGCTAGCATGGTCTCAACCCTGCTAGTATGTCCACTTTGATCATGAGTCCATCGTACAAAGACACGGTGGGTGGCAGAGAGGCTGACTGACATCCACGGAATGGGCCATCTTGCCTATTAAGATCTTCCCTAGTAAGTTTGCTCTTTTATAAGCATTTATACAGCACATAAATGTCTTTATCCCATGTGTCCCTTCAGAGAGGTCTGTCTACATACCTCTTCCCCAGATCTTCTTATCACTAATCTCTCAGGTGTGTTTCTTCTGAGTCCCTGACCATCTGGTCAAACCATCCTTCCATGAGTCAGTATCGATACAGATCTCTGGCCCTTTCTCCTTCCAGGCAAAACAAACAACCAGGTGCATTGCTTGAATTCCTGCCAACTGGGAGAATTTCCATTTGCCCTCGTCCTTCCGTGACAATGTAGTGTTGTAGTGATGCAATTGTAGTACCAGTATATCACACAGAACCACTTGTGAACCAAGCCTGAGTCGTTTCTTCCTTAGTCACCACACACGACTGTAAAAAGGCCTTCAAAGAGTAGTGGTCACTGCTTCCCTATTATGTCAACATATCATGGAATTTTCACTTCTATTCAACTTTAACCAAGACTCATACAAGGAAAGAGGAATGTAGTTCCTAGTTTAGCAAGCTGACAATATTTACCATTGCTGATGCTTTTTATTTCTTCTTAAGGATCTGATTTTCCATCTTTTCTTATTTCCCTTACACTTAAAAATTTTTCTTTTAACGCTTCAGTTAGTGCTGTTCTGTTAGCAGTACATTCTGTCTTCTTTTATCAGAAAATGTCTTTATTTCACCTTCATTTTTAAAGATTGTTTTCATTGAACAGAGAAGTCTGGGTTGGCAGGTGAATTTTCTCTCAGCACTTTGAAGATGTTGTTCCACTGTCTTCTGGTCTCCAGAGTTTTTGATAAGAAGTCAAAGGTCATCCAAATCTTTGTCCCTGTATGTTATGTGTCCATTTTCTCTGGCTGCTTTAAAGGCTTTCCCTTTATTTATTTTTTTTTTCAGCATGAGCTATGATATCCCCAGGCATGGTTTTCTTCATATTTATCCCTATTTATCTTGCTTAGGTTTTGTCAAGTTCCTTCAATCTGTAAATTTATGTCTTTCACAAAATTTGAGAAAATTTCATCCATTATTTATTAAAATTTTTTCTGTCCCTATCTCTCTCATCTCCCATTCTGAGAACTCAGCTGCATATATATTAAGCCTTTTTAAACTGGTTCCTGAGACTACAGATTTTTCAATCCTTTTTTCCTTTCTGTTTTTTAGATTGAATAATATCTATGGATATATCTTCAAGTTTACTTTTTCCTGTATCATTTCTGTTCTGCTCTCAAGCACATCCAGTAAATTTTTAATTTCAGATATTGTGTTTTTGAGTTCTAGAATTTCTATTTGGCTCTTTTTTATAGTTACTATTTCTTCACTGAAACTTCCTATTTTTTCATTCATTGCAAGCATATTTTTATTTAAGTCCATGAGTGTAGTTCATAATCTTTTAATATCCAAGTCTGTTAATTTCACATCTGGGTTTTTTTTAAATCTTTTTACACTTACCAGTTTATTATAAAGGATATTACAAAGGATATAGATAAACAGCCAGCTGAAGAGATGGATAGGGTGAGGTATGGTGGTGGTGGAGGCAGAGCTTTCATGCCCTCTCTGGGTACCACCTTCCCAGCACCTTCATGTGTTCAGTGACTCAGAAGCTTATCAATTCATTTTCCTATTTTTTTTTTACATTGAAAAAAATTTTAATTTTTTTTCTGGATTTGACAAAAAATGCTGACACTGATGAAGATGATATAGGACACATGCTATGACACTACAGTGAGGACCTCAATGGCAAACTGTTTAAAGAATAAAAGAGTACCATCTGGGTTTGATCTCCATTGATTGTCTTTTCTCTTAAGAATGGATGATATTTTCTCAGCTTTTCATGTGTTGAGTAGTTTTTTATTGTACCCCGGATATTATTAATATAAAGTTTATGTTGTGGAAATCTGGATTCTGTTATATTCTTTCACAGAGAGTTCATTTATTTTTGCTTTCTTTGTTTTAGCATCTAATTAATTTGGCTGAATTTAGACTGCAAACTTGGCTTGAATGCTTCCAAGCCCTATTGTCTTTACTGGTCCGGCTCTTCAATTGCATGACAATAACAGATTTAAGTGTGGGTCTCTCTTCCACTGAACTGTAAGCTTCTCAAAGGTAGTAACTGGGTTTTGTCTTTGTGTCCTCCACATATAGCTTAGCGTTGGCACACAGTGGACCTGCCACAATGCCGAATGCTTGAAGGAGCTAATGAACCATGTAATTCAGGGAACATTCTCCAAATCAGACCACTTTTACTAAGATTCAGGAGCCAGGAGGGGAAAGATGAAAGTCTTGTGTACATATCAACTTCCACCTTCTTCTGCTTTGGTTTAATTGTCACTTGTTAATTCACTACCAAGAATCTGGGCCTCAGCCACATTTGATCTTTAATATTTTTGTCCTTCTATATTATTTCCTACAGAGTACACATTATAGCAAAGTTCGATTATAATAGAATAGCCAAAATGGCAAATAATGATTATTTGTTACTTTAGCTGCATTCTGTAATGTGGAATTAATTTGAAAGGTATAAGTTTGAATCAAACTCAAGCCTACAATTCAAGCCTATTTTATATATTCATTCAATAGACATTTGAATGCCTATGCTGCCACAGGTGCTGGGCTCCAGAACTACAAACACTAATAAGCACAGTCCCTGTCTTCAAGGGGTGAAAGAAACAGAGAAATGAGTCATTGAATCACTTATTTGTAGAGTCAACAAATATTTAGTGAGCACCTGTTTTGTGCTGGGTGCTTTGCTGGGATCCAGGGATACAGTTGTGAGAAGATGGACGGATCCTTGGCCTTACGGAACTCAGAGTTTCTCTGAGAAACACTAACCTGGGGAGAGTGTTTCCTCTATTGCAATCATTCGAGTGCCACCGTCACATGTTCTTTTGCCTTGGCCTATGCAACATGTACTGCTAATTCATGTTTTATTGAAGTCTCACCCTTCAGAAGCTTAGATCAATTTAATTTAAAAGAAAAGATTATATCACAGATTGGATATGCTACTTATGCTTTTCAATCACATTAAAATAAATACATAATTATTAAAATGCAAAACGACTAACTGCAAAATAGCAAGTATTCCATGTCCCGTGCTCTGGCAAACACTGCTTGCAGCATGTTAAATGTTATACAAGAGGCGTTTATAAAATGCAAAATGTGTAACGGGACTGTAAGAGGAGTTATTAATCCTGCTTGTGTTCATAAGGAAGGCTTTGCAGAAATGTCTCCTTGAGGGGAATGACAGGGTCCCCTTTACCATCATATCGTCTGTGGTGGGCAGAATAACACTCCCCAGAAAGATGTCCGTGTCCTGTCTCTGGAACGTGTCACGCTACATGGCAGAGAGGAATTAAGTGTGCAGGTGGAGTTAAAGTGGCTAATCAGCTGGCCTGTGATAAAGAGATTGTGCTAGATCATGCCGGTGGGCCCCATGTAATCACTGGGTTCTTAGAAGTATTATAGGAGAGGGGGACAGAAGAGACTCAGGGTGACATGGTGTGAGAAGGACCTCACTGCCATTCTGTCTTTAAAGATGGAGGACGAGGAATGATACCAGGGAAACATACGGCTTCTAGAAGCTGGAGAAGGGTAGGAAACCAGCTCTCCCCTAGCGTCTCTAGGCAGTCAGGAAGGCCTGCTGATATCTTGATTTTAGCTTAGCTAGATCCATGCTGGACTACAGAACAGTAAACTAATAAGTTTGTGTTGTTTTGAGCCACTAAGTTTTGTGATAATGTGTTAAAGCAGCCACAGGAAACTAGAAAACCCCTGCAGTACCAGATATATTATAGACACTGGCTAAAAATAAACCAGACTGAATGAGGTCTCCCCTCTAAGTTCCTCGAGGGCAAGGACCTCGTCTTTTTCTGTGCGCAGACCTAGTGTCTACCGCAGGGGAGAGAAGGTAATATCTTTTCCTCATTCACCTCGAGGTCCTTGGCTGACTCCCCTATAACAGAAGACAGATTAACAACAGAAAAGCATAACAAATTTATTAAATCGAAGTTTTATGTGGCACAGGAGGCTTCGGAAATGAAGAACCAAAGACCAGGGGAAAACCATATTTTTATGCATAGGTTCAACACAGAATGGGCAGTCGGTCATGCATAAGTCTGATTACAGAAAGCAGGGCTGACCTGATGGTCATGAACTGGCGGGGACTCAGCGAGGCCTGTTTGTTCAGCTTCTGCTCAGCCTGTCTGTACAGCTTTCCATTTCCCCGGGCATAGGGCAGGACACCTGTCACAGGAGAGTCTTATGACCTGCTTTCAGGGGAGGTAGGTCAGAGAATTCTTTTATGGCTAGCCCTCACACAGAAAGGCAGGAGGTCAGAGAATGATCTTTCTGCTTCTGTTGTTTTCTCAACTTCCAAGGTGCCATATTTGGGGTGTTGTGTTCTGAACCCCAACCCGGCCATGGCACGGAGCGTAGAGTTAGAGGGCAGTAACTATTTTGAGTGCATTTAAATGGAGGCACTATGTGAACTGCATTATCAAGCCTGGGGAGAAGCACAGACACGGGTGGAGGGAGGGCTTTGAAGACGGGAGCACTACTTGGACAAAGATGGGAATGTTCCTGGTGTGCTTAGAGAAATAAATGATCCTCTGGCAGAAGACAGGGTACTCAGGGAGAATGACAACAATGAATCCAGAGCAGTGACAGAGAGCAGACTGGGAAGGGCCTCGTGTGGCATGCCTAGGAGTTCCGATTTGGGTCATGAGGCCACAGAAAGTCACACGTTGATTTCCTTCTGTGTGGCAGGAAAGCGGCAACAGCTTGCCTTCTCTGCAAACGGGGTTCTTCCTAACATCCACTGGAATCTTGCATTCCTGGAAGCAGGATCCTTGCAATCCACGTAGATGTTTTGGGAGGAGGCCTGACCTTGTTGGGCTTGGGTTCTTGGGCTGGGCTCAAGCGTTGCACATTAGGAATGGCCAGACAGAGGGAGCCAGTGGCCTGAGCAGCCGGGTGACTTGCAGACTCCCTGGAGCTCCCTGTCTGCAGGAGCCGGCGAGCTGTCAAGATTTCCGTCATAAACCCCACGCTCCATGTGTCTGCAATATGGCCACAGAGGTACACATGGGAGGGGGTCCGGGGTGTGAGGGCTTAGCTCTGGAGTCATTGCTTCCTCTCTTTTCCTGTGCATTTCAGAGAGAGCTTATTTTGCTTTCTTAAAGTTATGGCGTGGAATAAAGGGACAGTAATGAGTTCCAGATGCTTTTATTTTTCTCCTTCTATAATTGGAAACAAAAATATAGCATGGCTTTTAAATTGGAAGTGCCAGAGAGGGGTGATGCTTTTAGCTCTGGGGTTTTAGCTGTGATTTAGAGCCCAGCGTGAGGCTGTGACCGTCACCACCACATGCTAACTGGCTCTCGCTGTTCCCCGAAGACCCGGCTCAGGGCTTTATCTCGGGGCCTGATGAAGGTTCAGCAGTGAGTCCTATTTTGAGAAACTTTAATACGTGAAACCCAAACTTACAAAGCAACCACATTTGGGCGGGCTGAGCAGCCCTGCATTCAAAGGGTGATTGTTTTGCAGAAGGTACTCAGAGCTGGCCTCTTTTCACTGGGGCTCCTCTGGTGCATCTGAAAGTTTCCCCACACGTCATTTATTCCTGGGGAAGGGGACAAAGAACCTTCTAGCTGACGTGTTCGGAGCATGAAGTGCCAAGTGGAGATCCATTAAAAAGTCAAGAGAGCAGAATCTTGAAGTGTAAAGTGTCTTAGGGAGGAAAAATGCTTGAGCCCCTATGGACCCATTGGTAGGCACTCAACTTTTCAGGAGCCCTTAAAAGCCATGATGTGAAGACCTGACTTAGACCTTACTTGGAATTGGAGCAGCCTCCTTGTAAATTAGACAAAGAGATCATCCTATACCTGCAGGAGGAAACACCTATTCAATTTAAACTGAAGGCTTTAAGCCTCTCCTGGAATCGTTCATTCTTCTCGTTGGCCAATGACTGCTACAAAATGGAACTGTAGGGAGAGCTGGATTCAGATTTAGACTGTGGGAAGGCAGTTGGTCTCCACCTACATGACATAATAATAGCAGATTATGTTCCCTCCAGGGAGATAATCCTTAACACAAAGCAGATCCCAGCGCTCCAATCTAACAGCAGACTAGGAAGGGAAGATAAAACTAAATGGCCACTCAATCCTTAAATAATTAGCACAGTGCATTGGTACAAATAGGAATTCTGGCCCCCAGTGTCAAAATTTAAGGACTAGCCTCTTATCTTTTTTGTGGTGCAAAATAGTATCAGTTCTCTTTTGATGCCAAGATTCTTAGATCTGTCTTGACAAGCAATAGTGACTGTTTCATATTCTCCCATTGCCTATTCTTCTGTTACGGTTTATATTCCCCTCTTGCAGCCGTGCAAATAATTAATCCTCATCATGTTGAGCTGCCATTCGTCATGTACCTACTGTGTGGTTGCCACCATTGTGGTTGTCCATTTTTACTCCCATTATCCCACCCCCTGGATTGATCAGTCTGTTCCAAAGTCCAATCTTCCCTTTACGCCATGCCTGTCATCCAAAGCGATTATGCAGTGGTCTTCACACTTTTGTTATAAAATTTTACCAAGACCTATTACATCAGAACTCTGGGGTCTAAACACCTACATCCCAAATCTGCTGACTATGATGCGGGTGTGGGGTGGGGCTGAGAACCACTGTAGGAGCTTCTTAAATGGTGCAGAATGTTTGGGTCCATGTGGAGAGCTGCCCCCTTTTCAGGGAGCCCTCCGCTGTGCTGTGGGTGCTGCAGCCCACTTGCCAGCTTTCCTCGAGTCTGAAAGCATGACAAGGAAGATCGAAGTGAAGGGCATGTCCCTCGTTCCTTCCCAGGCTTCTACCCTGTCTCCCTCTTTCCCAACCTGCTGAGTTGGGCCCAGTAGTCCAGAAAGAAATATTGGGGTCCATCTCCTTCCTCCATAAAGTCTAGAACCAGGTTCCTGTCCCTCTCCTCTAGCTCCTGTTCCCATTAATTCTGAATAGATGAGCTCCCACACCCCAAGAAGTCATTATTGGCCGAAATGGACCCTTGTCAAGCCCCAATGGAAGATATGGAAGAAAGGGTAGTTTAAGATATGGAAGAAAGAGTAGAAAACCTCACAGTCTCCCACTTCTCTCAGTGCAGGGAGAGGGAATATTTGGGGTGTTCTCAGGTCATCTTCTTCCAAATGGTTGAGATTCATCTAGGCTTCCAATCTCTTCATTTTTCTGATTTCTCTATTGAGTACCGACAGGGTCCATCCTCCCAGGGGAGACAGGGGAGTGGGGCATAGGCAGAGACTTCACACTGTTGCAATCTCCTAGTGGGTGGAAGATTCTTCAGGCCCCACCTCTCCAGCCCACAGCAGCTGTCTGAGGGATTGTGGGAACTAACATCTAAGCATAGACAAAATCTGTTCCTCCTCTATGGGGACTCTGACTTCGGGTCAAGGTCTCCTTAGAAGTGTGAAGTTTCCTACAGTCATGCTTGTCTCTTTGGGATTTAGTTTAAGTCACTAATTCAGGATGTGCTCCTACAACGAGCTATAAGGATGTACACTGTAGCATTGTTTTTACTGGGAAAACTTGGAAACAAGCTAAATGGCTAGTAACAGAGGATTGGGTAAATGAATCATGCCACTAATAGAAATCATGGTGTCTATTCTGCTCTGGAACATGGAAGGACATTTATTATGTTTTAAATGCCAAAAGTAGGTGACAGAACAACATGGACATTATGATCTCATTATTTTTTTTGAGACAGAATCTCACTCTCTTGCCTGGGCTAGAGTGCCATGGCGTCAGTCTAGCTTACAGCAACCTCAAACTCACTCAAGCGATTCTCCTGCCTCAGCCTCCTAGGTACGGGGACTACAGGCACGTGCCACCGTGCCTGGCTAATTTTTTCTATTTTTAGTTTTCTGGCTGATTTCTTTCTATTTATAGTAGAGACAGGGTCTCGCTCTTGCTCAGGCTGGTCTTGAACTCCTGAGGTCAAGCAGTCCTCCTGCCTTGGCCTCCCAGAGTGCTACGATTATAGGCGTGAGCCACTATGCCCATCCTATGATCTCATTTTTGCATCTGGAAAAATACAGGTCTGTCTCTGAGTGAGGATTAGAGGTGATTTTTACTTCCTCCTTCTTTGGTTGTCTGTATTTTCTAATAATAGTGATAACAAAGAATGTGTAGTACTTGGGTAACGGGTGCAAACCCAAGGCCGTGTGTGAGTGAGGGTGGACATCTAAAAGTGATGCAGAACAAGAGGGAACTCAGCCTCCACCCTCCCCCCATAGAATCTCGAAAGGCTTCAAGGTCATGTCTCCAACCAACATTTACATTAACGTGTGTTACATGTATTACTTAGCAACAAGGCCACCATGTGTTTTCCTCCAGCAGGAGAGAGAATAATAGATGCTACTGGACTCTACAATGGCTACGCTGTTTCTGAGGTTGCCTGAAGGAACAATAAATTAGCAACACAAAGAGATCCAACCAAAACCACTGTGGAACTGAAATAGACACTTCCTTTACTATGGTGTTGGCCAGGGAGGAAGCCGATGGACCTGGCCCTCCCTGTCCCAGTTTGGAGCAATGAGATACGATATAAGTGTCATGTAGATGGAGTCACAAGATCACTTTCACTTCTTATGAAATGAGGTTTGCAGACCATGGTCAGTGCTCTTAGCCAAGCGGACCTGCTAATACCTCACCCGTAATCAGGCTGATGGTAGATCTGTTACTGGCAGTGCTGAACAGCTTTAGGCCTCCCCTACAAGTCCTGCCCCCCATGACTTCCAGTATCATGGAGCCTCCTGTACTCAGGCAGAGCCCCCCAAGGAGGGGATGACCTGCATTCTCCAGTAGAGTATCCTGTTGGTCCCAAGGCCTCCCCAGTGGAGGAATAAGAAAGGGAGGCCAGGAGAGTTATTCTACAGCAAGGGTTGGCCAACTACTCCCCTTGGGCAAAATCTGGCTCATGCCTGTTTTTGTAAATGAAGTATTATTGGAACACAGCCACGCTCATTCTAAGGCTGCTCTCCTGCCCAACGGCATAGTTGGGTAGCAGCGACCAAAGCCGTACAGCCTGGAAAGCTGAAAAATATTCCTCTTGCCCCTTATAGGAAAAGTTTGCCAACCCTTGCTCTAAAGAATGCCCCTCCAGGAACACTAAGGGAGAGGGGCCTGCATTTCCTATAACATTTCCGGCTACTCCGGGACATACATGCTCCTGGCTGTCCTCTGTCGCTGGCCCAGGCTGCTCGGTTTTCTTTGCCAGTCCTCGGATATTAAAGTTTATGAAGCTTCACTCCCAGGGCCCTGGTCTTCTCATTCTATATTCTCAAACTCTCCTCTCAGATGTCTGAAGGGGCTTTCAAATTATACAAGGCTTAGCCTAGAGTGACTGTTTAATTTATTGGTCCAAACCAGGACAATTTGAGAGTAATAGATTCTAAACCAGACAGGACTTTGGGACAAAAGGCATAACTTGGATTGTCCCAAGAAAACTGAGATCTGTGGTCACTCCAAATGAAAACACTGATTTTTTCCCCCCCAAACCTGGGTCCTTCTCAAGGGCTCCCAAGGTTCTGGCACTGCCATTTTGACTGTGGGACAAATGAGAAATCCGGGAAGTATCCTGTCTACTACCCGCCTCCAATCCACCCACGTCTCCCCATCTCAGTCCAAACCACCACCATGCCTTGCCTGGGCTTCCCAAGAGCCTCCTCGTTGACCTGGGCCCCTGCCCTCTCTCCACGCAGCAGCCAGACTGATCCCTTTGAAACTCCAGTCTGACTGGGTCACTCCTCTGCATAAAACACCTGGCTTCCCCATGTCCTTACAACAGAGACTACAGTTCTTAAACGTGGACTCTAAGGCCTTGTATGGCTACCTTCAGCCCCTATGTGAATGTCCCTCCTTCCTCTCTGCCTTGAGGCTGTGCTTGAAAGCTTCCAGCCCCTTCCTGCTCCCCAGTCTCCCTGCAGACTGTTCTCTCTAACTGAAAACCGGACCTCAGGTCTCTGTCTCCAGCTCACTCCCTCCCCACTTCCTCCCCACCTGAGGCCATTACCTGCCATCACCTGTTGTGGCATCCTGTGCACTGTCTTCACAGCACTTATTGCAGATTGTAATACTGTTCGTGTCCTTATTTGTTTCCTGTATTCCCTGCTGTAAGCTGCATGAAGGCAGGGTTCATATCTCATCATTATCTCAGTACCTAGTTCATTGTTAGCACAAAATAGATGCTCAATAAATATGTGTTGAAAAAAATGACAAAACAAAAAAGCAAGCCTCCCTTGTATCAGATTCAGAGGGCTGAAATTTAGCCCTTAAGCAAATTTAACAGATCTCTAGACAAGATGGGAACTCTATTAGTTTCCTGTGGCTGCTGTAACAAATTATACCACACACTTGGTGGCTTAAACAACAGAAATTCATTCTGTCACAGTTCTGGAGGCCAGAAGTTTGAAATGAAGGTATTGGCAGGGCTGCACTGCCCATGGGGCCCCAGGGAAAATCTGCCCCCTGTCTCTCCCAGTTTGTGAGGGCTGCCGGCTTCCCTTGGTTCGGGGCTGCACCACTCCAGCCTTGCCTCCAACTTCACATCGCCTTTCCTCTTCTTTCCTGTCAAATCTCCTCCCTGTGTGTCTCATAAAACATTGTGATTGTATTTAAGGCCCACCCAGATAATCCAGGAGCGTGTCTTCATCTCAAAATCCTTAATTATATCTGCACAGACCTTTTTTCCCAAATAAGGCCTTATTCACAAGTTCCAGGGATTAGGATGTGGATGAATCTCTAGGAAGTGAGCGGGGGCATTTTGCCTTACTGTATAAACATAAGACTAGACTTGGTCCAACAGGAGAAAAGTCCATTTTGGGAAATTCAGGGTGAGAACAGATCCCAGTTAGCTCATGAGTGGTCATGGGGGAGTCCTGTGACGACACCTCCCACCGGGTCAAAGCAGACACCATCGTCATCCCCTTCCCACTCTTGCCCTGTCTGCCCACGAAGATCATTTCCGCTGGCACAGGGCTCGGGTGAAAGATCTCACCGAACTGCTGAGATATGTGCTCGACAAGTGAGCAGAAAGGAGCCAGAGCCACGGGCTCACATTTGCTGCACAATGCTGGGTAAAAAGCTTCATCTCAGGCCGGGCGCGGTGGCTCAAGCCTGTAATCCTAGCTCTCTGGGAGGCCGAGGCGGGCGGATTGTTTGAGCTTAGGAGTTCGAAACCAGCCTGAGCAAGAGCGAGACCCCGTCTCTACTAAAATTAGAAAGAAATTAATCGGACAACTAAAAATATATAGAAAAAAAAAATTAACCGGGCATGGTGGCACATGCCTGTAGTCCCAGCTACTCGGGAGGCTGAGGCAGAAGGATTGCTTGAGCCCAGGAGTTTGAGGTTGCTGTGAGCTAGGCTGACGCCATGGCACTCACTTTAGCCTGAGCAACAGAGTGAGACTCTGTCTTAAAAAAAAAAAAAAGAAAAAAAAGCTTCATCTCAGCCTCAGTTTTCCCAGTTATGAATCAAGAGAAGGCGATGCATCATCACGGTTTCTTTCCCAGGGAGCAATTAGAGTGCATTTCTTCTCATTTTTCCTGGGTCCCAGGACAATAGCGTTGACAGAAAGCATCATTATATTTACCAAGTGAGTTCCTTGCAAGGACTGAGTCTTGTTCTTAAGGCTGCGAACTCTGCAGCTACCTTCCAAAATAACAACAAAAACCCACGCCCAGACCCCTCCATCGCCGTGCGCCTGTGTCTCTGCAGCTGTGGGGGGCACCCTCCTTCGACTTTTCCTTCGACGGCACCAGAGGCCGCCAGCTGTCTTAAACCACACTTAGAAATTGGGCCTTTGTGGCAAGCGCTGCAGAGCGTCTCTTAAAAGGCATGGCTTTCTAAAAAAAAAAAAAAAAAAAAAGTATACAAACACAGAAGCCTGGCCAGAAATAGAGGCTACCGTATTTTTAGCAGCGGAGCTCGTTCATTCTTAGGTAATGAGTTTCTAATTCGGTTTCCATAAACGCAGTCATGCTTCCGTGGTCTAACTTCGACCGAGCGTCTTGTGCTTCTGCGCAGCCTTCCGAAATGGCAAGGCCTGCCGGCTGTGCTGTTTGTGAGGAAGCCTCCGTGTGAGTTTCTGTTTTTGGCAAAGGGTAAAAATAAGGAATGTTCTTCTGAGTGGGCCCCTGTCGGCACCGGGCTCGGCCGCTTGGCCGACGCTGGCACGTGTGCGCGGCATCTGTCAATGTCGCCTCCGAATAGAGCGTATGAGTCACTCCGCCTGGCCCTGCTCCGCGGGGAGTTTTAGATTGCGCTGCTCCTCCAACATGTGAAGCAGCATTTGATTTTCTGCGAGGGGGGTGAGGGATATTTTTTTCAGTAAAATATGAACAGCGAACACAGCCGGTACCTACTGTGAGGACTTGGGGAAAACAGACTAAAAGGTGACCATCACACGACTTCCTCTCCACGGGGAGTGTCCAGATCGCTTTCCTGTGGGCTGTGGGAGGGCGGCAGCCTCGTGAGAGGGTGAGGTTGTTCTTTCAATCAACAAACGTTTTTGGATGCCCCTGACATGCCAGGTACTCCTGGGGCACTGGGAAAACATGGGGGTCCTGTAGACACCAGAATGAGCTGTGCATAGTGTGTGTTTGCTCCTAATGAAGTGAGTCACTCCTAGCTCCTCGAAAATCACAGTCCTAGCAGCCAACGGGTTGATGATCACCAAGTTCAAGTACAGCGGTGGCGTCTTGGCCAATATCATGCACCGAGGTCCCTCACTTCCTCTCCAGAGAGCAGAGTTACACTTTGGGGGCCCCAAGACTTTTCTGGGGGGCTGGAACCATTCTGGGGAAGTTAGACTGAACTGGATTCAGTTCTGCTGGAGCTCCATTCATTCCTCCAGGACCCTCCAAGTTTGAGCTCGAAGCCATACAATCCCTAGGGGTGACTCTGGGGTGTTTGAGGTCCCAGGGGAGCCCTGAGATGCCAAAGCTTCAACCTGTGTAGAAGCCTGAGAATGTTTGCGAGGGACAGGATCTCTGGATACCAGGAAGAAGAAAAAAATGTAGGTTGGCCCGAACAGAGCTGGAAAACCAAAGGCAGGAGGGGGCCTCCGATGGCTGTGACAAGGCCTGTCCCCTCCCTCTGAGGCCTGAAATTTAGGAGGCTTTGGGGGTTGTGCCTGCAGGAAGGGAAGAGCAAGGTGAAAACAACAGCCCGCCCAGACGACGCAGCGGGGGACGAGGGGACAGAAGGGCTGAAGAGGTGGGAGGCGCAATGGTGGGGAGAAGGGGGGGCCAAGAGCCTCTTTCTGTTTTATGTGACAACTTTGTTCCACCACATTCAGCTCACAAAAGAGGAAAGATTTGAGCACACGGGGACGGGGCTGAAGAAGGGCCTGCTCTGCTTGGGGAGAGACTGGGAGGGAGGTGTGGGAGCTGGGTGACAGGAGGGGCCCGGAGGACTTGCCGCTGCCACCCGCTGCTCCGTGGGGCCCCAGGTCTACAGGGGTGCAGAGGTAGGCAGAAAGGGAGAGTCTGGGGGAGACCCTGATGGAGACACTGGGCCGCAAAACCGGCACCTGCTGTTGCACAGAAGGGACCCGTCACTCCCGGAGGTTTCCTAACGCAGCCCTGAACCCTCACTGGCACCGGCTCTCGTCCACGCTGGTCTTGATTCCCACCTTCACTATAACCCAAGCTCACCACAAAAGCTAAAAATTGAAGATGTTTCGTGAAAAGGGTTATCAGCTGAAGTTTCCCATCTTTGGAACGGGGAAGGGGCAGAGGCCAGTCTGAGAGTGGGGAGCCGGCTGGTTCTGAGCCCTCCGGACCCACGACACCCTCCCCCCAATCCCCGCAGTCACATGTGTTTTTCAACTCTGTCCCAGAAACCAGAAAGCGTCCTTCCCTCAGGATCATGTGGAATTTTCTAGAGCACAACAGGTACACTGACGAAGCCTAAGTAGATGTTTCTCCTGGCATAGACTGGAAGGGCTCCATGCCGGTTTTTCCTCTCTTTCTCCTCTGGCAGACGTTAGGTCTGAGTAGGGCTGGAGCTGCCTTCCCAAGAATGGCACCTTCCTCATAGATTCCTCCCTCTCTCTTCTCTTCCTTACAGAGGAAGGCATAGTTAGACTCAGGGGGGAACAGCCCCTTGCTGCCTGGGGGTTGGGGCAAGCCTGCCTGGGGAGTCTGGAGTAGGCCCTTCCCCTGTTCTGGGCCCTCAAGGGGGCCGGAAGGGCTTCTAGAGGAGACCCTCCAGCTGGGAACTTAGAGGCGAAAGGAGAATCTGACTGCAAATGACCTCCCAGCAACACTCTACCTGTGTTTACACACAGCTGTCCGCAAAGATGTCCACGTTTGTTTAGGACAGGAAGAAGTTAATTCTCTTTACAGAGAAGAAGTTAAACATCAAAATAGAAAGAAAACAAATGTTAAGTATCAGGCACATAGCATCTTTTCTTGCTTCGCTTGTATTATTAGGAGCTCAGTTTGCACAGTCTGTTCTTTGCTGTTTTTAAACAAATGCCCACTGTTAGCTTCATGATAATTTTGCTTCACTAAGAATGTCTGAGTGCCTCATTCTGTCTCTTCCATAGCAGCCAGTCTCCTCTTTCTGGAAGAGTCTGGGCTAATCTTTCCCTTGAAGTAAATTCTTCACGGAGGCAACTGTGTGTTCAGGGAAAGAGCCCAGTTTGGGGAGTCAGACAGATTTAGGCATGAATCTCAGTTCAATTCTGTGTCCTTTGGCAAGTTATTTGATCTCTCCGAGCCTCAGTTTTCTTCTCTGTATGATGATCAAACCTAACTCCCTTTGCTACTAGCTGTGTGAACTTGGGATAGTTACCTAACCTCTCTGAGCCTTAGTTTTCTTTATCTGTGAAATGAGATAAACAATGTGCCGATCCCAGGGTTGTTGCTCATATTGACTAGTCACTATGTGTAAAGCGATTGGCACAGGGCCAGGCACAAGGTGAGCCCTATTCGAGGATTTGCTATGAGGACGGCAAGCACCTGGCACATGATGCCAGGTACCTGCCCGATCCCTTCCCTCCCCTACTCCTCCCAGCAGCCTCGACTTCCCTCTGTGATTGTCACCTGTGGAGAAAGTTCCCAGGGGTCTCTTCAGGGCAGCCCTTACACCTCTGGCTGTTCTCTTAACCGACCTGTCCTGTGATTTTTGCACTGCCCCTAAACTACGTGTGTGTGCACTGACCTCAATATCTCCTGTCAGCTGTTAGTGACTCTCCTCAGGCTGAAGCTGAGTGGATGACTCAGCGTTCCTCTTAAAGAGCTCAGTCCCACTCTTCAGTACAAGAATAGTAATAGTCAATAACCCACTAGCCGCTGGGAGGCCACACAGGGGTGAACAGTGGAGCCCCAGCGGAAGCTACTAATAGTAGTACCAACTGCAGACTTGTGCAGAAGCCTCTACTAAATCCCTCAACACTCACGGTGGTCCGTGTCCCTGCCTCAACCCCCTAGTGCCATAGGGTGTGTAAGATAAATAGATGTCTTCAGAGGGGTTCCTTTTGGAAACGGTGTTCAGTTCAGCATACGTATCTTGAGGCCATCTTGAGGAAGTATTGGGTGACGTGGGGGCAGGTCTCTGTATTACAAGAGTCAATCCAGGGTTGCAAAGCATTTTAAGGTTTCAATCACGAAGGGCACACCCTCAGTGCAAAACGATCCTACTTAAACTGCAGATGGGGCTGGGAGTGAAGACAGCCACCCACATTTTATTATTAGGGCGAATGAAATGTTCTCTGTGAATAGCTCCACCTCTGTGATTCCAGTTTGACTCAATTCTGCCCATGTGTTGAAGAATTTGGAGCCCAGGAGAATGGAGATCAGAGCAAGGTTGGGTCTGGAGTTTCAGTCAGCATCAAATGCTCTTTGATTTTTGACAGGGACTCTGTCAACTTGGAGTCCAGAGCTCAGAGTAGGAAGGAAAAGTCACCAACGTGGAAACGCAGCTTTATACAATCTAAACGATGCAAGTCTTTCTCTAAGCCTGGAAGAAATGTGTATGTAAAACAAGTAAAACAAAAGTATGATCGTGGGGTTAGTGTTACAAACTTGGCCTTTGGTGTCAAACAGATCTAAATTTAAATTCTGCTTTTGCCATTGATTAGCTAGGTGTAGCGGTTATATACTGCTGTGTAACAAATCACCCCAACACTTATTGGTTTGAAAGAACAATCATGTACTTTTTAGAGATTCTGCGATTTGGATCGGGCTCAGCTGGGAGGCTCTTCTGCTGGTCTTTGCAAGGGGTCGCTTGTGTGGCTGCAGTGAAGGCTGGCTTGTTCCAGCTGTTCTCACTCACATGTCTGGAGCCTCCACAAGAATGTCTGAAATTACTGGGACAGGTGGGCCTCTTTCTCCTTGTGGTCTTTTTTCCTCCTGGTGTCTCATGTGAAGAAAAGTTTCCTTCACATAGTAGAGGGAGGGACCATTCCAAAAATGAAAGCCCCAATGCACAAGCATTTATCAAGCCTTTGATTACATTACATTTGCTGATATCCCCTTGGCCAAAGCAAGTCACATGGTCAAGCCTGAGTTACTATGGGGGATGGGTTATAGAAGGGTGTGGATACCAAGAGGAGATACTGGAATTCATTGGGGACCATTGATATACCAATCAACTGCATTGGTGACCCTGGCCAAGCTCTTAATCTCTCTGAGCATTGGTTTTCTCATCTATTAGTATAAAATGGGGAGAATATCTTCATTGTATTATTAATAATTGGGAATAGGCTTGATTCATGTAATAAAAAGTATTGTGTGAATAATGTGGTTTTTCCCCCCTCATACAATGTGATACCTGGGGTAGGCATTTGGATAATGTTTGTTCAGAGGCTAAATAATGTCAGGGTCTAGGTCGCTGTTTTCTCTTGGCTTTCCTCCCATGGTGGAAAGATGTCTTCAATAGCTCCAGTCCCTTCAGTGTCTTTCTAAGAACCAGGAACAAGTAGAGCGAATAGTACAAGGCACGCACCAGGAAGGACAGCCTCCCTCTGACAGAGCTTTCCCAGAAGCCCCACCCACTCACACTCACTGGCCAAAACTGTGTCACGTGGCCACTCCTAACTGCAAGGGAGTTTAGGAAATGTCATTTTTAAAGTTGGGTACCTTGCTCCTCCCCCAAATAAGGTTGTGTTAGTAATATAAGAAATGGAGAATATGTACCGGGTAGGAAGCTGCAGTGACTGCAACCCTCCCATGCCCACCCCACAGAGTTGCCTTGCGCATAGCGGGTGCTCATTAAACAATACTGTTTTTCTTTTTCTTGTTTATTTGATAGTTTCTATCAGCCAGATGTCCCATCTGTTGCCCTACCATATCTCCCCCCCAAAGAGAGGGAAGAGGGGGAGCTCTGAGTTGTTCCACAACTCTTATCTTCCTGGTATCCTACAAGATTCTTGTATCAGTTAGTGACAGCTACATAACAAACCACCCAAAGACTCAGTGGGATTTAAATAACAAGCATTGTTATTGCTCACGAGTCTACAGGTAAGCTGGGTGGTTGCTCTAGTCTCATCTGCATGCATCCATCCATCTAAGGTCAGCTGAGGGTCAGGGAAGGGGCTCTGCTGACCTTGGCTGGGCTTTCCCACATGTTTGGAGATTAGAGTTGCAAGGAAACATTGAAAGGACTGGATACAAGAAAGAGTGAAGAATTGCAGATATTTTTTCAATCATTCTATCTTAGCTTCTATCCCAGGTTGAGGGAGACCACAGTGCCCTGATGTCATTGAAGGACCCAAGAGATTCTGTTCTGCCAACCTTGTGCCGCAACAACCCTGTGGAAAGCCTGTTTCCTTATGAATTGTACCTCCTTGGTTGTCTTAACTCCGGTTGCTATAACATAATAGCTTATAAACAACACAAATTTATTTCTCACAGCCCTAGGGGCTGGGAAGTCCAAGATCAAGGCACTGGTAGATTCAGTGTCTGGTGAGGATCCACTTCCTGGTTCATAGACAACGATTTTCTCGCTGTGTCCTCACATGGTGGAAGGGTTGAGGGATCTCTAAAAGGTCTCTTTTAAAGGTCACTAATGCCATTCATAAGAGCTCTGCCCTCATAACCTAGTTGCCTCCCAAAGACCCCATCTCTTAATCTCATCACATTGGGCATTAGGTTTCAACATAGGAATTTCGGGAGGACAGAAACTTTCAGTCCACAGCATTGGTCCTGTTATGTCTCCAACCAGAGCTTCCTTGGAGCCTCTCAGTTTTCTGCAGAAATTCTCATGGACTAGCTTTAATTTTCACTTGCTCAGCCTTCCTTCCCATCTCTCCTGAGGTCCAGAGAGCACCAGAATCTTGGGCAATCAGTGTTTTCATCCAAGAGCGCCCGACATAGCTCTGTCCTCTTGTCCACACTCACGTGTGCCTTGGTACTCTCTCCCATCAACTGGCTCTGCCCCTACCCAGTCAGTTCAACATCTTGGAGGGCACAGGCAGCCCTTCCCCTGGACAGCCGAGGCTTAGCCCAAGTGAGGCTTAGCTCTGAATCTAAAGGTTCCAGGTAGCTTTCATCCTACAAGCTCTCTTTCTCTACTGAAGACCCCTTCTCCCTGTGAGATTTCTTAACAAGTACAAACTGGTTGAATGGACCCAGCCAGGTCAGCTCCCTCGGGCCATATTGCTTTGCCTCAAAGGGCTTCATTCCTTGCCACAGATATGAAATTGTTTATAATCACAGACTCTGGAGCCAAGTGGCTTGGGTTGTAAACATGGTTCCTCCATTACTTGCAGAATGTATGACTTGAGGCCAATTATTTACCTGCCTATAAAATGGGAATAGTGATTACTTGCCTTATGGATTATTGAAAGGATCGATTGGGCTAACACACATGCTACTCCAAGAACCATGCCTGGCACGTAGCAAACACTGCCTAAGAGTTGGCTGGTCTCGCTATAACTCAGGCTCTGCAAAATTTGTCACCAATAATGGGCCCCTGCTTTTGGTCCCCTTCACTCTAAGCTTTCAGTATATGTCACTTATCCTGGTGGCTGCTTTCATTACTTCTTTTACATTCATTCAATTCTTCCCCATTTCTTTGTTTATTCAAATATTTCCTTCATGCTTACCATATATTAGTCACTGTATTCAATACAGGGGATAAAAAAATTAATAAGTTATGGTCTTCGTCCTCATGAAGACAGACCATTTAACAAACACTTTAAAAATCCAAACAAGAAGAAAGTACAATGAAGTGAGATAAATTGCCCTTTTGTAAGGGTGGTAGGATACTGTAGGAGCCCAGAGTGGAAGCAGCTACTATAAATTTTTTAGTGTTCTAAGATGCTGTTACAACAAATTATCCTGGGATAACTAGGCCATTACCTGGAGCTTACAAATATTTTGGTTACACATCACTTGAATTTTGATGGTAACCAGATTTGACTTGTTTTTAGTGGCTGCATTTTCTCAGGGTTGAAAAAGAGGTCACATCTTTCAGGAATGGGACTTGACAGCAAGTAGTATTTCTTCACTGTGAACTGCTGACAAAAAGGTGGACCGTCACATGCCATTGGGTATGACTTGGTTTGTTATAGCTTGGTTGGCAGGCCGAGCTGTTATGGTAACGGAATTTTTTAAAAAAAATTTAATCTATGTTTCTATTAAAGAAATACGTGGACCTAGTTTAAAAAATCAAACAGTATTAAAAGGTTTGTATTGAAATAGCTGTCCCCTGACTCCTCCCCTCCAATTCCTCCCCCACTGAGGTGAAACGCATTCAAGTCACTTTAGATGTGGTATTTACCTCCGTGTTTCTAAATAACATGTGTATATTGCCATTTTCTTGATTTCTTGACTTTGTATGGATGCTTTTATACCATACTCCCTCCCCCAATAATCACTCATACTTTTTTTTCCTTCTCAGCCTTCCAATATAGTTATATAACAATGTTTGACCCAATTCAAATATTTAGGAGTTATATTATTTTGACCATGCAAATACCATTTACATCTGAACCATATAGTTGACCATGGTTTCTTTTTCTTTCTCATACAGAGGTTTTGTTTTCCTAGAATTAATAATTCTCTTTTTTTATTTGCTTAATTTTCTGTGAACTTACATTAATTTATTGCCTCTACCAGAGCTTAAAATTTCTTGAATACCAGCACATCAAGTTTCATTTTTATCTTCCATCCATCTTTCCTGAACCATTTTTGGACTTGCCTCCAGAAAGACTCCAGACTGCAATTCTGTCACTTCTCTTTACTCACCTTAGGATTTCTCCTTATTACCTTAGAAACCCTAGGAATTCCCTTTAACTCTTTCCCTTGTTAGATCTTTTATTTCCTTGACTTCATATCATCTTCTTTTAAAAATTTACTTCCTTTTGTGGGGAGAATATTTATAAATGTAGCATATTAATATATGTCTTAAAATAACTTTATTCTACCTCCACACTTCATTGTTAGATCAGCTGGGTATAAAATTTTAGTTTACAAATCATTTTCACTTACAGTTTCAGAAGCATTGTTCCATTGCTTTCCAGATTCCATTATTACTATTGAGAAGTGTGATGTCATTCTGATTCCAAATCCTCTATATGTAGCTTATGTTTCTTGTCATCCCTGGAAATTAGAACATTTTCCTGGGCCAGCTCTTCTAAATCTTTCAATGGTTTGCCTTGGTATGAGTCTCTTTTTTATTCTTTGTGCAAGAAACTCAGGTAGCCCTTTCAATCTGGAGACTAATGCCTTCAGCTTGGAAAGTTTTTCTTGTGCTTGATCCCATAGCATCTCTCTCTCTCTCTATGTTCTCTGTTCTCTCTCTTTAGAATGCCTATTATTCAATGTTGATACTTCTTGACTCACAGATTCTAACTGTCTTATTTTGTCTTTCCAATTATACATCCTTTGTTTACTTGCTGAGTGGTCTTTTCAATTTCTTATAAAATTTTAAAAATTTCCATTCTCATACTTTGAATTTCCAAGAGCTCTTTTTCATTCTATACATTTTACAAATACCCCTCCCTCCTTGTAAGCATCAGCTTTTTGTTTCAAATATGCAACAGCTTCTCATCTTTCTGAGGAAAGCTTTCAAAAATTTTGTTTTTAAACTTTTCTTCTGCTTGTGTTGTCTCTGTCTCCTTTAGTTTCCTCTTATCTGTTGTCTTTTCTGTCTGTCATTTATGCCAGAAGTTTTTCCTTAAATGTCTGGGGATTCCTGTTCTTCCATTTTCAGTCAAAAGTGAAGCACAGTGGTTTCCTTTTAGAGTAATAAAATGTTTTGGAACTGGATGGAAGTGGTGGTTGCACAACATTGAGAATGTATTAATGCTAAGTACCACTGATTCTTCACTTTAACATGATTACTTTTATGTTACTTGAATTTCACCTCAATAAAATATTTTTTTTAAAAAAATCAAAACACCAAACTACTCTTTTTGAGATTAGAATCTCTGCTGTGCATGGGTAGCACCTGTTACTAGTAGACCCAGTCCCAGGGGCATTGGCCAGGAACCTTGTCATTTCACTGTAGATAGCCAAGTGTCAATATCGGCAGGCCTTTCCCACTAGACAGTTCAGTTTCCTCAGTGATGGATGTTCCAATCTCCCAACTTTGTTGGGGTAAAGTCTGGACCACAGGGTTTGTGAGCTCCAGAAGGGATAAAGAGTATGCTGACTTTCACCTACTCTGCCTGCTCTTGGTACTTCTTCTCACCCCACTCTGGGTACTTCTGATGTCCCTGAGGTCAAAAGCACTTGGATCAAACCTCGTCAGAGAGTAAACTCTGCTGCAATTCTCTACCAGGATAGGGAGGGATAATCTCCTCAGGGCATAGATCTGGGAGGTCCAGGTTAGGAAGGGATGGAGTCTCTACCTTGTACAGATTTGGGAGGTCCAGGTTAGGGAGGGATGGAGTCTCTACATTGTATAGAGGTCCAGGGTAGGGAGGGACAGAGTCTTCTCACTGCACAGATCTGGGAAGATCTAGCTCTTCTTTGTGCTGCTCTTGTTTTTAGTTCCACCCACATCCCTGCTGTCCTGGGTTGTTGAACCTCCAAACCTTGAGACTTTCCAGATTTCTACTTTGTTCCTGATACTCAGTTCTTGTTCCTACCCCCAGACACTTAGGTTTTGTCATGCTGCTGACCAGATTTGCATGGTTTCTTTCATGTACCAAGATGCCATCTTTTTGGCTTAAGATGTTCCTATGGAGGTTGCCACTGAAGCACCATCCCCCAAAGAAGGGCAGTACGGTGAGATGCATAAACATGGCACTGAGGACTGAAGTCAGGAAGAATCTTAGCATCTGGCCTTCACTAGGGCACTAGCTGGGGGGTTGTGACTATGTTACAGAATCTCTCTGTGTTCTTGATTTATACATATTTCCTGATCTTTCAAATGGTGAGTTGAAAGCAGATACTCTTTCTGGTCCTCAAACTCAGTGCTTGGGTAGAAGCTTTTCTAAGATCAGGTGTCTGCATCTTTGGGAGTGGAGAATTACTAGGAGCTCCTTTGAAACTTTGTGTGGTCATTTAATCCTGCCCACACCTTCGAAGCAACATTTTCAGCCAAAGGTATAAAGCACACAAAAGTAAGCGAATACTTGAAACACAAGATAATCCCTGAGGGATAGAACTATTGAATAGAACAGGTGACTAGAGTTTATACTGTTGGCTGAAATTGATATACTTTAAATTTTCATGCATAAAGGATGGCTAGTAGTTCATCTTTATACTCCTCTACTCAGTGACCCTTCTCCTTCCTGGGCTTTGCTTTTGGCTGTCCCTGGCTTCACACTAACATTCCAAATTGCAGTTGAAACTAGAGTATCAGCAGAACTCCCACGACAACACTCGCCCGCGCTTTAGAAAAGCCAAAACAAACCAATGCAGCAAAACAAATATTAATATTCTAAAAGGATAGAAAAGGCAGCCTCTTTTGCAAGCAGTAACAACTATGGTGGGGACAAGAGGGGGCAAACGGGATTGGGGGGGTCTGCGGTGCAGAGAAAGAGATGGGCAGTTTCACGGGTCCCCTTCAGACATTAAAAGAATGCAGATCCCTTTAAAGCCGCGCTCAGAATCTAGGCTACTTCTGAAGCTTTGCTGTTAATTATAGAAAATAAGAATTGGAAGCAAGTTGTGTGGTTTTGATTTCAGAGCCCTTGAAACTTATCTTTTACTTATGATTCTCAAGTGATTCCTTTCTCCTCCCTCCCCCATCCATCATTTCCCTTTTCTCTTTATGTCCCTAGTCCCTGTCTGCCTCTTCTCTCTCCCCTCTCTTCACAAAGCCCCCGTCTGCTCATTTCTTTTCTGAAAATCTAATTTCCTCTTTGCCCATTTTTGCTTGACTCTCTGTTTTTATTCCTTGGGCTGAAGTCTTAAATCCCACATGTCTGTTTTCACCAGGAAGGGCTTGGGGAGGACAGATGGTGAGAAAGAAGCTCATAAGGTGAAATTGCATTGCTCCTTTGTGGCATTCTAGAAAAATCTTTGTGATTTTGGTCTGATATATTTTAAATGGCCTAATGAGGAAGGGGGAACTCTGGTTTTTTTGATATGTTAAATTGAGTCAGCCTTTTCACCATTCCTGATAAATGATTGAGTTTGTGAGCTTGCTTTTTAAAAGAAGTGTATTTTTAAACATACTTGCACTCAAAAGGACCCTGGAGTGCCTGTCAAAAGTGACATAAAGAGACGCGGAGGGTAGGAGCTAGGAGTAGCAGCCGAGAGGCCGAGGAGCAAGCGACGACCGAGCCAGCCGAGCCACCGCCGTCGCCGCCGCGCCCCCATGGCGGCCACCAAGGACACGCATGAGGACCATGATACCTCTACCGAGAATGCAGATGAGTCCAACCACGACCCCCAGTTTGAGCCAGTAGTTTCTCTTCCTGAGCAAGAAATTAAAACGCTGGAGGAAGATGAAGAGGAGCTTTTTAAAATGCGGGCACAGCTGTTCCGATTTGCGTCAGAGAATGATCTTCCAGAATGGAAGGAACGAGGCACTGGCGACGTCAAGCTCCTGAAGCACAAGGAAAAAGGGACCATCCGCCTCCTCATGAGAAGGGACAAGACTCTGAAGATCTGCGCCAACCACTACATCACACCGGTGATGGAGCTGAAGCCCAATGCAGGAAGCGACCGCAACCGGGTCTGGAACACCCACACTGACTTTGCTGACGAGTGCCCCAAGCCGGAGCTGCTGGCCATCCGCTTCCTAAATGCTGAGAATGCACAGAAATTCAAAACAAAGTTTGAAGAATGCAGGAAAGAGATTGAAGAGAGAGAAAAGAAAGGATCGTGCAAAAACGATAATGCCGAAAAAGTGGCTGAAAATCTAGAAGCTCTTTCGGTGAAGGAGGAGACCAAGGAGGAAGCTGAGGAGAAGCAATAAATCATCTTATTTTATTTCCTTTTCCTTTCTTTTTTCTTCTTTTTTAAAATTTTGCCCTGCCCCTCCTTTTCGATTTTATTCTGTTTTGTTTTTATAAGGGACTTCATATAAAGAACTGAATTCCAACATTCATGTTGGTTTCTTTTTTTCTAAATTTTTGCCCTATTGAAGATGACTTCAGAAAATCCATTCCCCGGTCATGAAAATGTACTGTGCTAACTTTCTTTTTCATAGTGGAAACACTTATTTATAGTCATCAAAAATAGTGAATAAAAATCACATTTGGAAAAAAAAAAAGTGACATAAAATCCTGCGCCCAGGGAAGAAATGGTGATCCAATTGGGGTCTATGTGGACGATCACCTGGCAGTCCGAGACCCTGCGGTTCAGGTGAGCAAGCTGCTGGAGGCCGGTGGAGCCACATTTGCTCCCCAGCTGATCTGCTGTGCAATTTTGAACTACTATTTCCTCTTGTGCAAAATCTGAAGGTATAAAATAAAGTCTGAGATGAATTTTTATGGCATCTGAGGTCTAAGGAAGAAATATTTTACAGTATATACAGATCACCCTGAGACAAGGTAGTATGGCTGGAAAGTCAGTTGTTGGACTGGTTCCTAAAGGTCTTGCTGCCTTGTTTTCTCCATTTGCCATTTGCTCACATTTTCCTATATCAACCTTTCCCAATAACCAAGTCAGAAAACATTTAATATTTTTGATTTTTTTAAAATTTAAAGACAGTGTCTTGTTCTGTCACCTAGGCTAGAGCTCAGTGGTGTCATCATAGCTCCCTGCAGCCTCAAATTCCTGGCTCGAGCGATCCTCCTGTCTCAGCCTCCCAAGTAGCAAGGACTACAGGCTTGTGCCCCTATGCGCAGCTATTTTGTTATTTTTTGTAGAGACAGGGTTTCTACAGAAAAGAAGGTCTCTCTAGCCCAGGCTGGTCTCGAACTCCTGGGCTTAAGTGATCCTCCTGCCTCAGCCTTCCAAAATGCTAGGATTATAGGCATGAGCCACCGTGCTTGGCCAATACCTGCATTTTCTACTCCTTTGCCACTTGTACTATCAACCTATGACATGGCTGTATTTATTATCAGTGCTGTTTCCCAGATGAATAACTAAAGCTCAGTTAGGTGATGCACCCAACATCACATAGCTGGGATCCGGCAGTATTTTCCCACCATCCAGGTCTTCTGACTCCTAAACCCGTGTGCTTTCCTTCCTCCAGGTGTAGAAACGATGTGCATCTCTAGTTTTAAGAATGATTGGGGCAAAAAGTGTTAGTGTTGAGGCTGAGTAGGAAAATAATTTTGATGAATTCCCTACCCCAATAAATAGGGAGTTTTATCTGCCAAAGCAGGATGGTGCTAACCCTTCTTATGTAATAGTGGCTGTGTTTCCTAAGATCACTATCTTAGCAGCATCTCAGCTTTGGAAAGTGCTCTGGGAATGGTCTGCTGGATATTTTGGGCCAGATCTATACCAGGGGAAATAATCTGAGTGATTTGAAAGAGCTTTTTTAAGCCCACCAAACACTGTGATGGGGTCCTGCGTCATCAGAAACATCACTTGCTTCTCAGAGGCTCTCCAAGGCTCTCATCAGCAGATCTCAAACTCATTAGCCACTGGGCCAAAATAGGAACTAAAAGACCCTCTGGAAGAATAGAATTTAAAAGGAATCAAGAGCTCCTATCATTAAGCCAACACACCCCAAAAAAGAAACAAAAGAGAATTTGTAGGGCTCAGCTATGCTCCTCTGGGTTACCAGGAAGTTGTCATTAAAGGTCAATGGCAGTGTGTTTGAGATGACTACTGATCTTTAAGAAATGATCCTGTAAGGACATTAGAGAGGAAGAAAGTAGGAATTACAGGACCCGGTCCCAATTCTCTATCAGTTACTAACTACTCATGTGACCATGAAGAAGTTACCAGTTCTCTCTTGTCTTCAGCTTCCTCAAATGTACAAAGAGGTAGTTGGGCAAGGTGATCCCATTTGTTAAGCATCCTATAACTGTCTGACATGTTTAATCCTACTGCTAATGGGCAGAGAATACCAGCTGGCTCCTCATACACAAACACACTGGGGGTATAATAGTACCATGGCCACACAAAAGTCACATCACAACAAGGATTTATAGGCTGGGTGCGGTGGCTCACACCTGTAATCCTAGCACTCTGGGAGGCTGAGGTGGGAGAATTGCTTGAGGTCAGGAGTTCAAGACCAACCTGGGCAAGAGCAAGATCCTATCTCTACAAAAAGAAAAAAAAAATTAGCTGGGCTTAGTGGCACATACCCGTAGTCCCAGCTACTCGGAGACTGAGACAGGAGGATCACTTGAGCCCAGGAGTTTCAGGTTGCCATAAGCTATGATGACACCACTGCACTCTAGTTGGGGTAAGAGAGTGACACCCTGTTTCAAAA
>CAUYSK010029694.1:0-47262 GCA_963575035.1 Avahi laniger | reverse complement strand
CCCCTTCATTAAGTATATTCCCAGTTATTTTATTTCCTCTGTAGCTATTGTGAACAGCATTGAGTCTTTGATTTGACTCTCGGCTTGACTATCATTGGTGTTTAGAAATGCTACTGATTTGTGTATATTGATTTTGTAACCTGAGACTTTGCTGAATTTATTTATCAATTCCAAGAGTCTCTTGGTGGAGTCTTTTGGGGTTTTCTATATATAAGATCATATTGTCAGTGAAAAGCAATAGTTTGACTTCCTCTTTTCTGATTTGTATATCCTTTATTTCTTTCTCTTGGCTGATTGCTCTGTTTAGGACTTCCAGCACTATGTTGAATAGAAGTGGTGACAATGGCACCCTTGTCTTGCTCCAGTTCTTAGGGGGAATGCTTTCAACTTTTTCTCATTCAGTATGATATTCACTGTGGGTCTGTCATATATGGCTTTTATAATTTTGAGATATATCTCATCTACGCCTGGTTTGTTGAGGGTTTTTATCATGAAAGGTGCTGGATTTTGTCGAATGCATTTTCTCCATCTATTGAGAAGATCGTATGTCTTTATTTTTGCTTCTGTTTATGTGGTGAATCACATTTATTAATTTACGTATGTTGAACTATCCTTGCATCCCTGGGATGAAGCCCACTTGGTCATGGTGGATTATTATTTTGATGTGCTGTTGCATTCAGTTTGTTAGTATTTTATTGAGGATTTTTACATCTATATTCATAAGGGATATTGGTCTGTAGTTTTCTTTTTTTGTTGTCTCCTTTTCTGGCTTTGGTATCAAGGTGATACTGGCTTCATAGAATGAGTTGGTGAGGATTTCCTTCTCGATGTTATGAAATAATTTCTGCAGCATGGGTACCAGCTCCTCTTTGCAGGTGAAATTTAGCTGTCAATCCATCTGGTCTGGGCTTTTTGTTGTTGTTGTTGGAAGATTTTTTTATTACTGCTTTCATCTTGCTGCTCATTATTGGTCTGTTCTGGAGTTCTGTTTCTTCCTGATTGAGTCTTCGCAGGTTGTGTGTCCAGGAATTTGTCCATTTCCTCTATGTGTCATAGTCTATGTGCATAGAGATTTTCATAGCATTTACAGAGGATATTTTGTGTTTCCGTGGTAACAGTTGTAATACCTCCTTTTTCATTTCCCATTGAGCTTATTTAGGTCCTTCTACTTCCTGGTTAATCTAACAAGAGGTCTATCAATTTATTTTATCCTTTCAAAGAACCAACTTGTTGTTTTGTTGATCCTTTGTATTGTTTTTTTCATTTTCCACTTTGTTTACTTCTGCTCTGAACTTAGTTATTTCTTTTCTTCTGCTGGCTTTGAGTTTGGTTTGCTGTTCCTTTTCTAGTTCCTTGAGATATGTCATTAGATTGTTAATTTGTAATCTTTCTATCTTTCTGATGTAGGCATATAAGGCTATGAATTTTCCCCTTAGAACTGCTTTTGCTGAATCCCATAGATTTTTGACAACTTGTGTCCCCTTTGTCATTCAGTTCAAGGACTCTTTTGATTTTCATCTTAATTTCATTATTGGCCCAATAATCACTCAGCAGCAGGTTGTTTAATTTCCCTGACTTTGTGTAGAATTGAGTGTTTCTCTTGGACTTGATTTTTAGTTTTATTCCACTGTGGTCTGAGAAGATACATAGTATGATTTCTATTTTTTTTTTTTGAATTTGTCGATGCATGTTTTGTGGCCTAAGATATGATCAATTTTTGAAAATGTTCCATGTGCTGATGAGAAGAATGTGTACTCAGTAGTTTTGGGGTAAAATGTTCTGTAAATGTTGTTAGGCCATTTGTTCTAGAGTCCCATTTGAGTCCAGTGTTTATTTATTTTCTGCTTCAATGATCTGTCCAGCTCTGTCAGTGAGGTGTTGAAGTTCACAGCAATTATGTTGTTGTCATTATCTCTTTGCTCAGAACTAGTAGAATCTGCTTTATGAATCCAGGTGTTCCTGTGTTAGGTACATAAATATTTAGGATTGTTATGTCTTCTTGTTGAATTGCTCCCTTTACCATTATATAATGACCATCTTTGTTTTTCTTTACCATTGTCAATTTAAAGTCATTTTTATCTGATATGAGAATGGCCACAACTGCTTTCTTTTGGTTTTCATTTGCATGAAATATTTTTTCCCATTCCTTCACCTTGAGTCTGTATGAGTCCTTGTGGGTTAGATATGTTCCCTGGATACAGCAGATACTTAAATGGTGATTTTTCATTCATTAGATATATGTTTAACTTTGTAAAAAACTACTAAAAAGTGTTCCAAAGCAGCTATGCCATTTTACACTTCCACCAGCAATGGATAAGAATTTCAGATGCTCCCATACTGGCTAACATTTGGTAAAATATTTTATTTTAGCCATTCTTACTCTCCCATCAGCCATTTTTGTGGGTATATATAGTATCTCAGAGTGGTGTGAATTTGCATGTTTCTGATAAATGATGATTTTGTATACCCTGTCAAATGTACTATTTATAAATATTTTTCTTTCTTTTTTTGAAGTGACTACTCAATTTTACCATTTTAAAAATTGGGTTATTTTTTTTCTTTATAGATTTTGAATAGAAATGCTTTGTCATTTACATGTAATGTGAATATTTTATCTCAATCTATGGCTAGCCTATTCATTTTCAAAAATTCCTAATCAGAACTTTTAAATGTAGCAATTTTATCATTTATGGTTAGTGTTTTTATGTCCTAAGAAACCTATATGTACCCCAAAGTCATGAAAATATTTTATATTTTCTTCTAGAAGAGTCGCAGGTTTAGTTTTCATATCTAGACCTACAAATCCATCTCAAATTAACTTTTGTTTAGGGAGTGAGGTAGAAATCAAGGTTCATTTGTTGCCATAGGGATATCTAATTTTTTCACCCCCATTTTCCTCCATTCAATTCCCTTGGTATTTTTGTGTAAAAACAATTGAGCATATGTGTACAGGTCAATTTCTAGATTCCGTATTCTGCTTCATTGATCTATTTGTTATCTTATGTCAATACTACTCCGTGTTCGGTTTCCATTGTTTCTAAGGAAAGGTCCACCATCACTTTTAATGTTCCCCTGAATGTAAGGTATCTTTTTAATCTGGCTGTATTTTAGATTTTCTATCTATCTATGATAATCAGCATTTTGATGTAACATACTTACGTATAGTTTTGTTTGTAGTTTATTATCCTGCTTGGGGTTTGCTGAGCTCTTAGGCCTTTGGGTCAATTTCACTGATAAATTTTGTAAAATTCTTGGCTGTTATCTCTTCAAATATTTTGTTTCTGCATTATCTCTCTCTCTCTTCTCTTTCTGGGTATCCAACTGCAATATATGTCAGACAATTCAATAATGTTCTGCAGTTCTCAGATACTCTGTTCGGTGTTTTCATTCTTTCTCTTTATGCTTTAGTTAATTTCAGATAAGTTCTATTGACTTGTTTTCAATTTCATTGTCACTTTCTTTTGCTGTGTCTAGTTAGTTCTTTATCCTATCATATAGATTTGTCATTTATGACATTTTTCATTTTTGGACTCTCAATCTAGTTCTTTCTTATAGTTTTCTTTTCCCCCTGATAGTCCCCATCTATTCTTGCATGTTTTCTACCTTTTTTATTAGAACATCTAATACAGTTATCTTAGTTATTTTAAAGTCCTTGTCTGCTAATTCCAGCATCTGGATTATCTGTGGTCTGTTTCCAGTTACTGATTTTCTCTTGATTTTACATCACATGTTCCTACTTTTTCTTTCTTTCCTTTCCTTTTTTTTCTTTCTTCTTTCTTTCTTTTTCTTTCTTTCTTTCCTTCCTTCTTTCCTCCCTCCCTCCCTCGCTCCCTCCCTCCCTTCCTTCCTTCCTTCTTTCTTTCTTTTCTTTCCATTTTATTTATTACAGTATACCCAACTGTATGAATAAAAGTAGAAACTAAGTAGATAATATTTATTCCAGGAAAGGGTATGCCCCTTCCTTTGTCAGGCTGAGTCAGTATAACCTGTTGTCAAATTGTGGGTTGGTTTTGTTACAGTTTTAGTTCAATGCAGTTTACCACTGTCCTCAAAAATTTTGAGGTTGGAATCAGTATTTTGCCTTCAGTGGGTCCAATTCCAAGAAGAATAAGATGTTGGAATTGCATTGCAAGGACTTTAAAACATGCTGTTCTAAAATGCTTCAATAATCAATTATAAATTCTTCTGAAATAAACAAAAAATAGAAAATCTCAGCAAAGAAATAGAAATTGGAAAAAAACCTCAAACAAATAGAAATTATAGAGCTGAAAACTCTAAATTTCTCTAACTTAGAAATAAAATTCATTGGATGGACTTGATAGCACAGTGGAGATAACAGGATAGACTCAGTGAACTTGAAGGCAGATCAATAAAATTTACTCGACTTGAATAACGATGAAAAAATAGACCAGAAAAAATGAACACTGTGTCAGGGCTTTCTGGGAAAATAATGAAAGATCTAAAATCACATCATGAAAGTATCAAAAAGAGAAAAGAAGAACATAGGTTTGAAGAAGTGTTCATAAAAATAATGACTGGAAGGTTGGACACGGTGGCTCACACCTGCAATCCCAGCACTTTGGGAGACCAAGGCAAGAGGATCACTTAAGGCCAGGAGTATAAGACTAGCCCAGGCAACATAGTGAGAACCCTATCTCTACAAAAAGTAAGAAAAATCATCTGAGCATAGTGGTATGAGCCTGTAATCCCAGCTACTCACTAGACTGAGGTGGGAGGATTGCTTGAGCCCAGGAGTTTGAGGCTACCCGTGTGGTAAGCTATGATTGCACCACTGCACTCCAGCCTAGGCAACAGAGTAAGACCCAGTAAAGAAAAGAAAATAATTACTGAAAACTTCCCAAATTTAGCAAAATACATAAATCTATAGTTCAAGAAGCTGGAAAAATTCTAAATAGGATAAATCCAAAGAAATTGATGCCAAGATACATCAAAATTAACCTTCTGAAAACAAAAGTCAAAGAAAAAAATCCTGAAGAAACAGAGAAATGACCCATTACCTATATAGAAACATCAGTTTGAAAGACAGTGATTTCCCTATCTGAAATCATGGAGGCCAAAAAGACATGACACACACAGTATTTTTCAGGTGCTAACAGAAATGTGAACCCTAAATCCTATACATGTAGTGAAACTATCTTTCAGGAATAAAGGGGAAATAAAGACATTCTCAGATGAAGGAATATTAAGAGAATTTGTCGCTAGCATACCTATCCTTAATGAATGGCTAAAGGAAGTTCTTGCAACAAAATTATAATGGAAGGTTAGGACATTCAGAAGGGAGAGAAGAATAGAATGGGTAAAAAGAGAAGTACACATAATAGACTGTTCTTCACCTCATGGGTTAACTCATATTTTATGGGTGAATCAAAAGTTATAAGACTAACTAATGTGATATTCAATGTATCTAGAGGAAATATATAAGACAAATGTATTTTTTAAATGGGTAGGGTAAATGGATCTAAACGTAAGGGTTCTACATTTCACATGAAAGGTTAAAATATTAACAACAGAAGACTGTGATAAGTTACATATGTGTATGGTATTACATAGAGCAGCATTCCCTAACCTTTTTGGCCCCAGGGACCAGTTTCATGGAAGACAATTTTTCAACAGACTGGGGGTGGGAGGGTGTTGTGGGTAACAGAGAGGAGTGCGGAGCTCAGACACTGATGTACAGCCCGTTTCCTGACAGGCCACAGACCAGTACCAGGCTGTGGCCCAGGGATAGGGGACCCCAAGCATAGAAAAACCACAATGAAAACTATAAAATGTGACATACTAAAAAATCATAATCAAAATGGAAAGCAAGAAAAAAAAAACCAGAAGAATGACAGAGAAACAAAGATAAAACAAATAATATAATGGCAAATTAAGCCATAACATATCAATAATTCCATTAAATGTAAATGGTGTAAATGTACCAATTAAAAATCAAAATCCAACCCAATTATGGAAGAAACTGCCAACAAGAAATTTATTTCAAACATAACAACACAGGTAGGTTGAAAGTAAAAGGATGGAAAAAGACATATTATGTAAACATTAATCCAAAGACACAGCAGTAATTAAATTATTATCAGATGAAGTAGACTTCACAGCAAAGAAAAGTACAAGCTACAAAGCAGATTACTCTGCCAAGAAGATACAGCCATTCTAAATGGGTATGCTCCAAACAACAGAGTTTAAAAGTACATGAAGTAGAAACCAATAAAGCTGAAAGGAAAAATGGGCAAATCTACAATTGTAGCTGGTTACTTCAACATCCTACTTTCAGCAATTGATAGAACTACTAGACAGAAAATCAGTAAGAATCTAAAAGAACTGAATAATACCATCAACCAACAAGATCAAACTGGCACTTATAAAACACTCTCCCCAACAGCAAAATACGTATGCTTTTCAAGCACCCATGGAACATTCACCCCAACGGACCCTTGTTCACAAAACAGATATTAACAAATTTAAAAGAACTGAAGTCATTTATATTCTCTGACCATGATGGAATGAAACTAGAAAGAAATCAATAACAAAATCTCCAAACACTTGGAAATTAAACAATAATGCATAATAATGCATGGCTCAAAGAAGTCTCAAAGAAAATTTTAAAAATATATAGAACTGAATGAAAACATCAAAGTCTATGGGATACAGATAAAGCAGTGCTGAGAAGTAAACTTATAGCACTTAACTGCTTACATTGGAAAAGAGGAAAGATCTTAAATCAATAATCTAAGACCCTCAAAAAACTAAAAAAAAACAAAAAAAAGAGCAAAATAAACCCACAGCAAACAGAAGGAAGGAAATGTTATAGACCAGGGCATAAATCATTGCAACTAAAAACTCTCAAAACTCAACATTAAAAATCAAATAATCCAATTAGAAGGTGGGCAAAAGACATGCACAGACATTTCACCAAAGAGGATATACAGATGGCACATAAGCACATGAAAAAATATTCAACATAATTAGCCATTAGAGAAATGTGAATTAAAACCACAATGTGACATCACTATATACCTATCAGATTGGCCAAAATAAAAAACAATGTTAACACTAAATGCTGGTGAGGAAGTGGAGAAATTGAATTACTCATATACTGCAGAAGGAATATAAAATGGCATAGCTTCTCTGAGGAATAGTTTTAAACTAAAAATGAACTTACCATACGACCCAGCAAATGTATTGTCTTGGGCATTCACATAGAGAAATGAAAACTTGTTTTCATGTAGAATTTTGTATGTGAATGTTCACATCAGCTTTGTTTGTAATAGCCAAATAGTGGAAAGTTCCCAAATGTCCTGTAGTGGTAAACGGTTAAACAAACTGTAGTATATCCATACCATGGAATTCTACACAGTAATAAAAGAGGAACAAACTAATGAAACATATAACAGCTTGGATGAACCTCAAGGAAATACGCTGAGTGAAAAAAACTAATTGAAAGCTGGGCATGGTGGCTTGTGCCTGTAATCCCAGCTACTCAGAGGTGGGAGGATCACGTGAGCCCCGGAGGTCAGGGCTGCAGTGAGCTATGACTGTGTCACTGCACTCCAGACTGGGTGATACAGTGAGACCCTGGCTCTAAAAAAAAAAAAACAAAACAAAACAACCACAAAAGAAAAGAAAAGAAAAAGAAAAGGAGCTAAATTCAGAAGAATAGCTATAGCATAATTCCATTTATATAACATTTGTGAAATAACATAACTATAGAAAAGGAGAACAAATCAGTGGTTGTCAGAGGTGAGGGATGGAGGGTTGGGAAGGAGGGAAGGGCAGGTATAGCTGCAAAGGGGTAGCATGAGGGAGCCTTGTGGTGACGGTACAGTTAAGTACCTTGATTGTGGTGGTAGTCATATGTGGTGGTGGCAGCTACATACATGATACAATTGCATAGAACTATACATACACACAGAAATTAATGCATGTATAACTGGTGATATCTGAACAAACTGTGGATTGTACCAATGTCAATTTGCTGGTTTTGGTATTGTACTACAGTTACGCAAAATGCCAAAATGTTAACAATGGGGAAGGCTGAGCGATGGGTACAAGGGACCTTCCTGCACATTTCTTTGCAACTTCCTGTGACTCTATAATTATTTTGAAATAAAAAGTAAACACACACACACACAGAGTAGAGTTTTTCATGATTCCATCTCAATTTATTCTCTGATGGATCAACATTAAGTGAGTACTATGGCCAAAAATGTTTAAAGTCTCATTTTGTGGAGAAGGGAATAAAACTGTAATTGGTTGACACAGTAACCTCAGCTGTTATGGCCAGATTTTCTTGCTCACTTTTCATTTTTACTCCTTTCCCTGTCATTAATCAAATTAGGTGCTACTATAATTAAAATAATCCTCTCTTTAAGACGTAATATTGGAAAAAAGGTGAAAGTTTGGTTAACAAACATATTTTCAATAGTCAGTCAAAGCAAACAATGGCCTTAGGATTGGAAAACTTTCAACATGACAAATCCTTTCCCAATAAAACCCATTGCTCACTGCCTAATGAGGGAAATTTCCAGTGTTTACACTGGATTTCTGTATGGGCTTACTTCACTTAAACATTCCGAGCTCTAGCTTTTCTGCATAGGCGGAAGTTCAAGAAAAAGGCCTAGTTTGCCTTCATTATTTCAGATATGTTGACGCCACTCTGCACAGGTCTATCTAAGAGCGCCTGTCCCTGGGCAGGAAACAGAAGACTGAACTACCTCACTGATTTGGTCTTCCAATGTGACTTCCAGTAGAAGTTCATGAAAAGTCAATAGCAGTAAGGCTGACATGGTTCCTGTTCTTCCAACACTCTCAATCTAGTAAAGGCCTCCTGATAGATTTACATTATTTCATTTGATCTTTAATAGTACTTACGAAGTAAGTAGTGTAACCTCATCTTACAGGAAACAAAGGTAAGGCATGGAAAGGTCAAATGATTGTCCAAGGTCACAAAAGAGCAGAACTTCCAACTCAAGTCCAGTGCTTATTCCATCTTGTGTGAATTCGATGGAATTCCATCTTGTGTGAATTTAATTTACTTGAATTAAATTATACCATTCATAATAATAAAACAGAGACTAGTACCATGAGATAACACTTTGCATATATTAATATATTTCATCATGGACTGTACCTTAATCTATATTATATATTCATATTATACAACAGATTTATATAAACAAATCCATATATAGTTTATTTTATGGGTACTTTAAGGAATTTTCGAGATAATTACATTTATTGGAATTTTAGACTTACGAGCTTAATTTACAATGTTGTAGAACCCTTGCATAAAATGTGACTGCAACGTTCCACAGTAATTCAACAATACAAAGCAATAGGGAACAATCAAACTGTAGGAAATCAGGCTACACTCCTTTTTGAAGAAAATCTTACATGATATCATCTTCTTTTTACTTTTCCTAATTTACTAAGCATTATGTTCACTGTAGAAAATTTGAAACCAAAAAAAAACCCCAATAAAGTTAGCCCATTTCTATTCTGGATTTTAAAAATTATCATGAGTTTATCTTCTTAAATATGTCATGTGAACTAGTGGAATAATCTACTTCAAGGAAATTAGCAAATGCTTAGGCGTATAATCCACATGAATAAAAAAGATCTTTAGCTTTTCCTGCAGGACTTGATTACATAGGTATCTTTTCTATAGCATTAAAATTGGGTTTTTATAAATTCAGTTTATGGACATTTTCTCAGGAATGTTTATACATTCAGCAAAGCACACCTGGCCCCTGGCTATATTTTATTTGTGTACTTTAAAAAGTGCCAAGGAAATTCCATTGCCTACCACCTGACAGATGCACATTATTTTTGCCTCTCCTTTTGGTTAGCTTTTTCATCAGTCAATTTTATGTTGCTCTGACCCTTGGGTTTCATCCAGGCCTCTCAATTTTCCACAAAGCTTTGTGGTTTTAATTTTCACCAACGCTTTTTGGTTTCAACTCTACTAACCTCAGGTGGTACCGACACTGACCCTGACTACTGAGCCAATAGAGCGTTGATTTCATAATGATCGGCCAATAGTTTCTTACTGAACAGAGAACGTGTTTCAGATCTTCTGGCACTGCCCTGAGTTCATACAATTATATCCCTTTCAATAAAGGAAACTCTTTAAATATATAACCAAATTAATTTAGCTTTTGTGATTTTGTAAGACTTTTCATAAAAAAATCTTTCACAAATCAGAAAAAAAATTTAGATCATTCCAATTTTCAGTTAGGAAAACATGATTACTGCACTTATATGTTACCCGTTTGATTTCTCTATTCCAGCAGTTTTTAACCTAAGGATGCAAAAACTCCTAGGGATTATGGATGTGTTTTGGGTTGACAAAGTATTCTGCTCAGCAAAATCCACATTCTCTTCTTGTTCCTGGACTCACAGTATTGGGCTACATTTCCCAGATTCCACTGCAGTTAGGTGTAGCCATGTGACACTTCTCGATGAGGAATGTGAGTAGGAGTGACGTTAGCCATCGGCAGGCCTGCATCATAAAAGCTTCCTAAGTGTACTCCTGCATGCTTTTTCCCCTTAACCATCTGCATGTCAGTAGGTAACTAATACAGGACATTTTTACATTTTTAGTATAAAATAATAACAATGCTAGCAGCAAATATTAATAGAGCACTTTGCACCAGCCCCTGGTTTAAGAGCTATACATTAATTAACTTATTTCATCTCAATGACCCCGTGAGATAGGTACTGTAGTAATATTGTCCCCACGTTTCAGATGAAGAAACCGAAATGCAGGGAGGTTAAGGAACTTCCCCAAGATTACACAGCTAGTAATCCGCAGGGCTGGGGTTAGCACCCTGCAGTACTACTTCAGAGTCTGTGCTCACTGCCCTCTTGTTTGTAACTGGAGGTTGTGGGTGAGTTTTCTCTCGAATTCTAAGCTCCACTAATTTGTGTCCTGAACTCTCTGTTTATTTCAGCAATATTTAGACTGGATTGGGTACAGGACCATTAACTGGATTCGACTCAGTTAGAGGTCTCAGACTTCAGGTAAGTGTCCTTTTGATAATGTGCTCATTTCAGTCCAGGGAGTCTGGGACGTCACCTTCTGGGATTCCACATAATTTTATGTATAAAAATTACAGGCCCTGGCCGGGCGCGGTGGCTCACGCCTGTAATCCTAGCACTTTGGGAGGATCGTTTGAGCTCAGGAGTTCAAGACCAGCCTGAGCAAGAGCAAGATCCCCATCTCTACTAAAAATAGAAAGAAATTATCTGAACAACTAAAAATATATAGAAAAAATTAGCCAGGCATGGTGGCACATGCTTGTAGTCCCAGCTACTTGGGAGGCTGAAGCAGAAGGATCGCTTGAGCCCAGGAGTTTGAGGTTGCTGTGAGCTAGGCTGACACCACGGCACTCTAGCCCAGGCACCAGAGTGAAACACTGTCTCAAAAAATAAATAAATGAAATAAAATAAAACCAAGAATTCTATAATTAAGTAAAATACCTTTATAAAAATAAATAAATAAAATAAAATAAATGATGGGCCCAATACATGTACATTTTTAGAAAAGTGGGTTAATCTTACTAGAAATAACTTAGAATTGAGATAGCCACAATAGGGAAGTTTTAATTTGGATAAAATTGTTTATTTGTAAGGCATATTAGAAAAAAGGGGATCAAAATCCCTGCAAAAACAATAGGATGTGTTCTTTAATTGGCATGTGAGGCATCCAAAAGACTAAACAAATCGAAATTTGTCTCCTTAAAAGATTCTTTGCAAAAAGCAAACAAAAATTTTAAACAATAGACTAGGGACATGACAAAAGAGGACTGTATTCTGAACTAATCCTAACTATTCCTTGTCTTTATCCATTTCTACCTAAATATGTTGAACCCACTAACGTTTTGACTAAATTACCTTTTCACCCTGAAGATGATGAAAAAAGAGAAGTTAGATTCCTTACAAAGTAATACCTTCTGATCAGCCAGGCCTTCCTGCTGTAACTATCTTGACTCTATGGTCTAAAACTCTAAGCTTAGAGCCACTGTAAAGGGCTTCCCTAACCCAAAGGGAAAGCCTCAAAAATTTATGGAGGAATTTAGAATCCTTATAGGACCTTACAATCCAGCACTCCCTGATTTTTACTGATTCATTCACGTGACATTGGTACCTGGCGAAGCTTGAAAGTGGATGGCAGCAGCAGAATAGGACAAACCTGAGGGGGATATTAAAGGCTCCCCAAAACCTCCCCAGGAGAAGGACTAAGCAGAGACAGAAAATTTACTGAAAACCTTTTAGATTCAATTCTTAGGATTTTTCCATAAAATTGATTGGTTTATCACACAATTTTGCAGATGGAAAAAGGACAAAGCAATTTTAGATCACAGAACTCACTTAGAAACACTGTTAAACATTCTGGGCTCAAAATACAGCAAGGGGTATTTCCTGCAGGGATTGGAAAATGGCATTAACTGCTCTATTTATAGATGGACTCTATCCTGAACGTAAACCTGGACGGGAAGTTTCAGCTAGAACTGAATCGGTAGCCTTAGCTGAATATACTCAGAGGACTCTAGAGCAAGAAAGACCCCAAAGGCTAATAAGCTTTCTCTCTCCAATTACTACAGTTATGGGGGCCAAGACCAAAGGGTCCTTCTTTTTTATTTTATATCACAACCAAGAGATCCTAGAACAAGGAATTCTCTACCCTGAGATGTCTGCCTTCATTGCAAACAACCAGGACACTGGAAAAGAAATTGTCCACTTTCATATCAGTTTATCACCAATAAGCCTCCTCCTGTTGGGGCTAGACTGTTTCACCACTAGAGGAAGCCCAGGAGATCTTAGCTCTCACAGTGATAATCAACACTGACGAAGCCCCAAAGTATCCTCTGGTAAATTGCTCCCTGTGATTCCTCAAATAAACATGGAGAAGGGGACTCTTGTGTAATCCTGGCAGATACTGGAGCCACTTTATCTACCATAAACCTCACTTTAATAAGCCAACAAATCCCTCAAAGTAAAAAAGTCATATCTGTGGTGAGGGTTTCGAATTAAGTATAAGACGTTCCCATATCTGAATATATCCAATTGACTTTGGGCCTATTTTCAGAAAAGTGTACCTTTTTACTTTGTGATACTGCTCCAGTAAACTTGATAGGGTGAGACTTACTCTTAAAACTAAAAGGGCATATAAAGTTATCCTCAGAGAGAGAAATAATCTTAAAGTGTCCTGACTTCTGAACCAGAACTATTAGACTCTCTACAGGCAGGAATTGGTAAGAGCAAAACTCAGGCCTGTAATACATTTGACCTTTCTAAAATCCCTAAATGTTTATGGGCCTCTTCCTCAACTGATAAAGGAAGAATTAAAAGTGTGGAACCTATACAAATCCAAACAGATCATTCTAAATCTTTGTCGAAATTACCCCAATATCTACCAAAACCCAAAGCAATTCAAGGGCTTTCACCAATTGCAGGAGATTTAATTAAACAAGTACTTACAGCTCCATGCACCAGTCCTTACAACACTCCAATCTTACCATTTAAAAAACCAAACGGAGGAGGTTCAAGATTTTTTTTTTTTTCCAGAGTCTTGCTCTGTTGCCAGGGCTAGAAGGCTGTGGCATCAGCCTAGCTCACAGCAACCTCAGACTCCTGGGTTCAAGCAATCCTCCTGCCTCAGCCTCCCAAGTAGCTGGGACTATAGGCGTGCATCACCACACCCAGCCAATTTTTTCTATTTTTAGTAGAGACAGTGTCTCGCTCTTTCTCAAGCTGGTCTTGAACTCTTGAGCTCAAGCAATCCTCCTACCTCGGTCGCCCAGAGTGCTAGGATTACGGGCGTGAGCCACTGGGCCTGGCCAGGTTCAAGACTACAGACAATTAATAAAATTGTAATACTGATGTTTTCTGTAGTCACAGATCCTAATACTTTGTTATCTAACATATCTGCTGATTCTAAGTGGTTCATGATAACAGACCTCTGCTCTGCCTTCTTTAGAATTCCAGTTCATAAAGAGAAGCAATACTTACTTGCCTTTACTTGGAAAAACCAGCAGAACACCCAGACCGTAATGTCACAAGGGTTTACTGAAGCCCCTTCACATTTTTCCCAGGCATTGCATCAGGACTTAACCCTACAGTTTCCTTAACTCAACTCTTATTCAGTGTGTATTAATGGATGACCTGTTGTTATGCTCTCCCACTAAAACTCTAAAATTGACTCAGTTTATCTTTTACAGCAACTCACACATAAAGGTCACAAGGCTTCGATGGAAAACTTCAGTAGAGAAAAAGTCTACTATTTAGGACATGACTTGACTCCTGAAGGGACCTGTCTCTCACCTGAGAGCATAAAAACTATTCAAAGTTTTCCTTCGCCTGCAACCAAAAACAATTGAGAGGTTTTCTTGGACTTGCAGGATATTGCAGATCTCAAATTTTTCCTTAATATCTTCACTATTGTATGAGCTCACTGGAAACACAGTCCCAGAGCCTTTACCTTGGGAAGACAGTCATGAGCGGGGTTTCTACCCAAATAAAATTGGCTTTACAATAGCTCCAAGCTTTAGGATTTCCAAATTACACTAAACCTTTTATCTTATTCGTTCATGAATGTAACAGCCAGGCACTAGCAATTCTTGCCCAAGAACATGGAGGAACACATAGGCCCACTGCATATTATAGCTGCGATTAGACCCAACAGCTAAGGCATATCTTAAGTGTTTAAAAGCAGCAGCAGCAGCAGCCACCAAATTGGTAGAAGCTTCATCTGAGCTGGTTTTAGGGCATAAACATAATTTGCAAGATCCACATGCTGTGGGAAGTCTATTAAATTCTAACTAAGCTCAGCATTTTTCAGCAAGTAGACTAATATCTTACGAAATTCTCCTGTCTCCTCCTAATCTCCATTTAAACACTGCAATCTACTTAACCCTGCTGCTCTATTAACTCTGCCTGATGATGGTGTAGACCACAATTATGTAAGTGTTGTATCACAAGTAGTGGTCCCTCGTGTTGATTTACAAGATACTCCACTGGATAATCCTGCGTTAATACTTGTTGATGGGTCCTATGCCAAAAACTCAGAAGGAAAATATCAGGCAGGGTATGCTGTTACCACCCAAAATGACTTAATAGACAAGGGAACTCTTCCTCAGTTTATGTCAGCTCAACCCTCTGAGGGTTTTGCTCCCACCTGAGCTTGTCAGATAGTTAAGGACAAGTCAGCAAATATTTATACAGAGAGCAGATATATTTTTGGAGTAGTACATGGTTTGGGCATGTTCTGGAAACAATGAGGGTTTCTCACTTCTAGTATGACCCCTATCAAAAACAGACTCCAAACAGATAAACTCCTTTCTGCTATCCTGTTACCATCAGAGATGACCATTATTAAGATTGAAGCTGTAAACTAAACCTGAATGTCAAGGGAATGCCTTACCAGATTTTTATGCTAAATCAGCCGGGCCTGAAACTGTCAGGATATACAATTTGAATGAACTTCATAAGATTGATTGGGGTTTCAACTTCCTTATGATGACCTATTTAGTAAACAGTGCAATGTATCTGATTTGGAAAAACAACACTGGTTTCTGAAAGGCTGTAAATTCGATGTTAAGTGTGGACTCACGGCTGCCTGGTCCTTCCTGAGTCTTTGAAGCTTTCACTGTTAAAAGCCCTGCACTCCAAAACTCATTATGGAACAGAAAAAATAATTCAAATTATTAAAAAAATTGGTGGGGTGTCTATGCCAAAATTGAAAAAATGGCTTATAACTGGTGTTTGGTTGATCAAACTCATAATCCTGGGAAAACTATCAAAACTTCAGGTGGTGTATTTTTGCCACCTGATGGACCATTTGTATTTTTACCAGGTAAAGGAAGCTTTTCCTGATCCACCACCTGAGGATAACGCAACACTTCACGGTCTGTAACCTGGAGATTTGGTCTTCCGGAAATAACATCAGAGGAAGACTGCCTTCAAACCCCACTGGAAGGGACAATAGCAAGTTCTTCTCATCACCCACACAGCAGTGAAGTTTCAGGTCCACCTCTCACAGCTCTAAAGGGCCCTTCAAGACTCTTGGAACCATACACCTGCTGGAGACTTTAAGGTAAAGTTGACCAAGGAAATTTCTCCCCAGAAGTAGCCTAGATGTGGAAAGCTTTCCCAAGATCACAGATCAAGACTTCTCTGCCATCACGAAAGTCTTATGCTGTTCTCCTTTCTTTCTTATTTCTTGATGTCTTAATCCTTTCCTTTTCCCTACAGGAAAATCCATGGGCCCATAATCTGTGGATGGCTTTAGCTCTAGCTTATTCTCTAGAACAAAACCAGAGCAATTCTGGGTTTGTGGGCAAACACCAAAAAATCAGAAAACAATTCCACTGATACCAATGTCTCTCCACGTTCCCAGAGTCACTCTGAAACTCCAAAAGAAAAGTGGAAAGCTAGCCTTGATACTTTAACCATTGCTGCTACTTGCTTCCCTGCACTTGCTAGAAACAACACTCTAACTTTTCCAGTTAGTAACCTGGTAATTACCAAATATAGAAAACCTATCCAAGTGATGACTGCAAAAGGTATATTGTGCTTCCAGACATCACACATTCAAAACCTGGGAATTACTTATGTGGGTACAAGTAATTGCTTGTATAATGTCACCCAATTAAATCCAGCAGGGTCCTTTTTTACTACGTGTGGTTATACACCCTTACAGCATGCTATAAAGGGGTCACAAAACACTAAATTTCCCACTGAACCCTGTTTAGGAGCTATGCAGATTTATGGGTAAACAAATTTAACTGACCCCTGTTCAAACCCAACTAAGTGGCTGTCTTTTCCAATCCCCAAGGGTCTATATTGGGCCTGTGGAGAACTCCTTGTTCCATTCTGCTTCCTTGTGGGTTTGGATCTTGCTGTTTGGCCTGGTTCACTCCTGCCTTCAAATAGCTTCCCCTGAAAATTCCCATAATAGCTCCTATGAGCAAAGGCCCAAACAGTCAGTAACCCAAATTAGCACCAATCTTGAAATAAATGAAGATAAACTATTTTCCACTGAAAAAAGACTCCAGTGGAGTTCCTGAGGGCTCACTCTTGGCAGTAGTACTGGTTGTATGGAATTTAAAGCGAATCCATAAATTGGGAAAAATCTTGGATTTTTTAGACAATCAGACCTTCCAGGGGTTAAAATGGGTAGAAACCACTCCCTAAAAGGTGGGTAATAACATACACACTCAACAAAACACTTAATTTTAGATGTCCTCTTTGTTCAAGTTTGGTATTGACCAAAACTGAACAACTGTACCTATCTCTCTCCTGATTTTGTTATTATAGAAAGCTTAATTTAAAAGGTGACAAATACTGTTATTTCCTTAGATACTGCCACCAAACACATTAAGGAAATTAATGTCTCAAGAGAAAGGAATACATAATATATTTATGTGGGATTGTAACAGTTGGTCAGCAAGCATCCTAAGTGGTGGATGGCAAGGCTGGTTTTCTGAGGTTTTCTAATCTTTATATTTCTTCTAGTAGGTCTCTTGGCTAATGGAAATAGATACCTCTTTCAATCAGACTGTTTTACAGGAATTAGAGTTCTTAATCGCGATCACACCCTGAACAAGGAATATGACCAATGAGACTCAATATGGTTGAACTGCCTACATTGCCTGAACTTTGGCTTGTTTGATTTGGTTCAGTTGGTTTTACAAGAACACTGTCAAGAAGTACACTTTGATCTTTTGATATTTCCTCTTGGTAGTCATCATAATAGTCCCCCTGGTGTGCTGTATCTTCTCTAGTCTTCAATGTTTTGTATGCAGCCATCCATTGAGTGTTGAATGATCTCACTTCAACTAGGTCAGCAAGAATATAAAGAATTATTCAACTGGTTTGACGTCGTGACTTGCACATCCGATACTGAGACCAAAAAAGACTTGTAAATTCCATACTTAGACCAAGTAAGTCACTTACAATGGTGATGGAGAATGGTGTCAATGCCCAAAATTTTGCTCAATCTCTCAAAATTGAGAGGCTGATCAAAACGGGGGAATTGTTAAATTAAACTAAAATTTGGCGTGAGAAAGCCTCCGTGCTCACACACTTGAGTTCTTATGTACAAACTATAACCTAACTTAGCATGGAAACAAACTGAAAACTTACCTGAGGAGTATGCTTCTGCAATCGTAGCTGAGCCTCCGCCAATCGGAGGGCACAGGTGGCCAATTGTTCAAACCATGTTCAAATACGGCAAACACCGACCTGTAACCAATCCAGCTGTTTGTGTACCTCACTTCTGTTTTCTGGACATCACTTTTCTTCTTCTGTTCATAAATCTCATCCAACCATGTGGCAGCCCCAAGAGTCTCTCTGAATCTGTTCTGATTCTAGGGGCTGCCTGATTCATGAATCATTTAATTTTTTCTTGCTCATTAAACTCTGTTAAATATAATTTGTCTAAGGTTTTCCTTTTAACAGTACTCATAAACAATATTTTCACATGATTCTTGAACAAAAAATGAAGTAATTAAAAGGCATGTGGGCAAAAAAAAAAAAATTAAGGACCTTGAGTTGAAAAATATGCCCCCTCTCCCAGCTCCCTAACAACTCAAAGGGTAGCCCGAAAGGTCACTGAACTTCACCTATCAAAGGAAATCAGTAAGACAAGACTAAATCTTGCAACTGTTAATAAACAAAGCCTTAATGGCTACTTCACAAAACTTCTAATTACTGGCAGCCTGTTTTCCCACCCTTGGCCTGGGAAGTATTTACAGAGGAATTCCTTCAGCCAAGAATCCATCCATCCCTGAGCCTCTTTCCCAACACAGGTGAAAGGCATAAATTCATGTGGGACAGGGATATTATAAATAATACAGTCGCCCTGTTAAAAAATAAATAAGAAAATACTGATTAAAATGTCAATTCAGTGAAGAAAGTCTGCCTTCTGTATTCTATAGTAATTTAGGGCTCAAAATCTTTTGAATGCCTTTCTGGACCCTTCAAAAATATGTAGAGATTTCCGTCTCTGGTTTTTAAGTCATGGCATGTCTTAGTGGGAATTTGAAGAGCTTTTCCGTGGCTCCTTCCTTCATCACATTGAGTTGGGTGGGTTGGGACCAAGCCATATTTCTTCTGGCCTTTATCAAGAAACAAAAAACAAAAAAAAAAAAAAAAAAAGAAAGAAAGAAAAAAACGGAGTCCACACGTCTTAGGACACACTGAGTTCTTTGAAACCAAATGGAAGCAGAATTACTGCCCAATCTTCTAAGTGTGTCATGGATGATGAGTCAACATTTGAAAAGTACTTGAAAGTTCTTTGATGAAAGACCACAGATCTGCATAAAGTATTATCATTATAAAAATAACTCAATTTTTCTGTGGCTTTTTTTTTTTAAAAAGAATGTTCTTTTGGTTGCTGTTTGTAACCAATTTTTTTTCTTTAAAAAATAATGAAAACCTCCAAAAGTGGGATATTCTTGTAGAAGAATATTAAATCAACAGTACTTTTCTTAGTTCAAAAAAAAGGGGGGGAGTGGGTATTGAGCAATGCTTTTGAGAACACTTAAGGTGCTGCCTCCATGTAATATTGGAGAACTGTATAATATACTTTTTTTTTTTTTTGAGACAGAGTCTCATTCTTTTGCCTGGGCTAGAGTGAGTGCCGTGGCATCAGCTTAACTCACAGCAACCTCAAACTTCTGGGCTCAAGCAATCCTTCTGCCTCAGCCTCCCGAGTAGCTGGGACTACAGGCATGTGCCACTATGCCTGGCTAATTTTTTCTATATATATTTTTAGTTGTCCGATTAATTTCGTTCTATATTTAGTAGAGGCGGGGTCTCGGTCTTGCTCAGGCTGGTCTCTAACTCCTGAGCTCAAACAATCCGCCCGCCTCGGCCTCCCAGAGTGCTGGGATTACAGGCGTGAGCCAGCGCCCAGCCAGTATAATATACTTTTTAAAAAATTTTACACTCATACTTATGATCTATCACAAGAAAATTTCTAATCACATTTCCTTCTTTTTTCCTATTCAGTATTAAAGGGAACCCATATTCTCCATGAACATAAAATAAAACATAATTCTTTCTCATATACTTTACATGTTCCCTATCATTCTTTCTTTCTTTCTTTTTTTAAGAGAAGTGGTATTCTACGTCTAGCATGTCCACAAGAAGGAATGTACTTAATCAATTACTAAGAATTTATTTGTCCTACATTGAGAGTAGGACATATAATCTTACTTTACTGTGTCTAGTGGCTGTAACTCCACTGAATTATGTCAGAAATATATCACTTACTGAAACTTTCATTTACCTGCAACTTTTTATAGCATCCTGATAAAACAAATAAGATATTATTGTATCAAAGAAGCTGCTTGAAAAATTATATTATTTTCTCGCCCTTTACTAAAGCAATATATTAAATAAGTATAATAAATAAACCAAAGGAAACTAAATTTGTTCTTTATGATTCACAAATAACTGCTCAGATTCTTCAGGTTGACGATTTACTTCTCATGAACAAACCAGATGCGAAGGAAGAGAAAAGCAGTATGAAGAGTAGCAGTTCACCCTCTTCTTTGTTCCTTCCTTCCACTCAGGCAGAGCCCCTAGCTCTTTCTCAGTTACCGCCCAACCACCCACACGATTATAATTTATTAGGTTATGCTCTGGCTCGAAAGATGTCAGGTACTTTCCAAAGTGATAAGATAAAGACCACACCACACATGTGTTAATTCCAAATAATTCTGGAATCAGGACTTTAAAATTATATTCTTGGTCAAAAGGTATAACGCTGTTTTTCATATTCTTTCAAATAAGAGAAATAAAAATAGAGGTTTCAGGAAAGCGTTCAAGTATTTTAGCAGGGAGGTTTCTCCTAAGTTTCCTTTGGCCACCAAGCCAAAGCATTTTTGACAGATAATTGGACTAGAAATCGTGCCCCTGGAAACCATCAGCCACCATTCCCACCCACTAATTAGGTGATTCATTTTCATTTTTTTCCTTCCCAGTTTTTTTCCCCTGAATCCATTTCCCACCCTTTCCTTGTAGCTTTTTCTTTGGATCATCTATACCTCTGCTATCCTCCTCCATCTATTTATTTGTGTTATAGCTCACTGCCGCTGGATATATTTTCTTTTCGTATTGCCTCTCCTGGCCTCTGAGTTCCTCTTTGACAAATCCTCCCGCCTTGCTACTTAATCTCCTTCCTGTAAAGACCCTAACCATCTCGCAAGTGAGAAAGCTCTCTGGAGGCCTCCAATGACTGCCCCAATTTCCAGTGATTTTTATTTCCCTTAAAGTTCTAAGGCACCAATGATTGGTACCACACAATTAGCACTTAATTACTGTTTGATAATTGTTCATGTCTTTTCTTTCCAATTGAGTAGGCACCTACTCAAGGACAGGGAATATTTTATCTAGCTCTTAAAAAACATACTATCCATATAAACTTAACAAACAGTTCATGGATTCAGTAGGATGGTGCACGTCTCATGGAAATAAGTTATAGCCTCGTTTGGCGATAACAGGACTTGAGGTTATGTGAACTTTAGATATTTAAGCTCGTTTACTTGCAACTATAGGAGACACACTGGTATAAGAAACTCAGTAGGAACACAGCACTTCTGCCTTAAAGAGGTTCTATTGCTTCATCAGTCAATAATTCAATATTACATGGAAGTTAGGTTCCAAAATCCTTCCTAGGGGTTCATGAGTTTATGCACTCAAGAGCCCTAGGTTTGAGCCCATTTTTGCCACGAAATTATCTGAGTTGTCATATAAGGCAACCTTTCCTGGCCTCAGTTTCCACCAGGGGGGTTAGACAGATGACCTTTAAAAAGCAACCAAACAAAATAAAAACAAGACTAAAGAACGACTAGTGCCCACATTTAGATTTTCACCAGGTGTGTGATGGTTTACCCTGCCACCAGTCTATTTTAAACACATGTCCTGCTTGGAGGATCACTTATTCACATACCCAGATAAAGGCCATTCTAATAAGACCTGGAGAAGAAAAGTAATATGGAAATTTTAGGCACTACATTTACTGTCTCTAGAACAATTTACTTCCTATAGATATCTTACTGGACTATAAAAAACTAGGAGGAAAAATCTTCAATCTCTCATATTTTGTATTATTCTATGAGATACAAGATAGGAAAAAAACTAAGTGAACTTTAGTACCAGCAAATATCAGATAAGCAAAATATTTTTAAGTCTGGAATGATTAGGTTGACAAAGGGTTGCAGAAATTCAAGTGTGCTGGAATGCCAATCTGACACTCCAATGTTAGTAAAAACAGCACATGCCAGAGCTACTTTCTTAAATCAAGCAATCTCTGTGGTAAAGGAAAAGGGATCAAAATATCAAGATGAGCATGCCATTGGCTTGAGGTATGTGTCAGATTTATTGTGGCCAAGAAGATTAAAATCAGCCACCATTAAGCAGGGTGTGTATGTGCCACATTCAGATGTCAGGAAGTCTGAAAATTATGTGATCAAGCCAGAGAGATTCCTGGGGGGATGATAAATAAAAGACATGTTTAAAACAGAAAGGCTGATAAAGTGATTGCTTGAGTCATGGCATTACCTGTGCCTATGGTTAAGAGAGCACAGCTAAAGATAGCGAGATGAATCAAGGTCATATGAAAGGACTATAATAAGAGTGAGCAGAATGGTTGCTGATGCAGGCTCGAAAATATGGTGTCAGGGTGGAGCATCAGAATGCCCTCCAGGCTACAGACTGTCTCAGAGAATTGGGAGCCACGCCCATGTTATGGAAGAGTTGGGGAGGAAGGCTGAGAGGAATGGAGAGAAATGAACAGCCTACATATGCACTGAAAAAGGACACTTGTTAATTGCTGAGGACTCTGGCCTAGCCCAATCAGGGCAGAGGGAGGTGGGTGACAGTCCAACCACACTCTTCCCATCCTTCTGAAGGCCAGCCAGCCACAGATAGACCTCAAGTAGGGCAGCGATTCTTTGAGACCAAAGGCGGGTCTATAAAACCCAAAAGATGGTGACTTTAGTTTTTCTGGCTGTTGTTTAGAAACCACGTAACCACTAACATTCTACTTCTTTTCCCACTTGGCCAACCCACATCCAACTTACATATTTACTATCCACAAAAGTCACAGCATACATCTAGCCATCACCTTCTACCAGACACCAGTGGGGACCCTCGCCTCAGGCAAGGCTGGGTCACTGCGGGACTGTGGCATCAGCAGTTTGGTTTACTGCAATGTGTAAAGAGCTCTGCCTCTGTGGCTTCTGGGGTCAAATCCTAGTCTTCCCATCACCAATTCTGGGACCTTGAGGGTAATATTTTAGTTTCTTTCAATTTTTCACATTTATAAAATGATAAAACCAATACCTGTCATTTGGGGTGTTGTGAGGACTGACTGGGATTTAAATGTATGCAAAGCACTTCTCATGTGCTAGGCATATGATTGGTAGTCTAGAAATGGAAGTGATTATGATTAATTCTCAGTGTTCTTCTTCTTTAAAAAAAACTCATGTTTTGACTGTCCTCTTCCTCTTTTTAAAAAATTCATGGCTTCAAATCTTTCCCATGCCCAAGGACCAAGTGCTCTATCATGTTTCATCTTTCCTATTAGGAAAGAAATCAACTTGATAATGTCACTCATATCCAAGAGTCACCTTTATATTAAAAACTCTAAAAAGTAATGTGTGTAATGGGATTGGGCAATGATTACATGAAGGAATAATTTGTGGAGAGATATTCACAGCAGATGGGCTATTCTTAAATAACATTTTATAGATAAGTAATCATTCATTCTGTTTCTGGGTAAGATCAGCCTTATCTGGCTTTGATTCTATATCTCTATATGCTTCTTTTTATACCAATTCAATCTAGTTTGAAGGTAAATGATGTAACTAAAAAAAAATTACCCATGTCATTCTACATGGCTGTGCCATCCCACAGCTAACGACTGCCAAGAGAAACCAGTAAACTTTTCCAACCCATGTTTTACCAAGACAATGGCCTGAATGGAAACTCAATGAAACAGATAAGGTTTGATGACTCAAGACTCCAAACAAATTTTTGGTTAAATACAGCCTCAGAGGCTAATCACATGAGCTAGAAATAGGGCATTCACTAACAGTCAACAACTCTCTACTGGATCAAAAACTTGGACTTTCAGATACATAAATTTAAACTGGACTCAAAGGCTACTGCCACAGCAACATGGACAAATTTCAAAAATACATAGTAAGTATTTTGAGAGTAAAAAACAAGCTGCAGGTCCCAAATGACACTGTTTGCACTAAGTTTTAAAACATGCCAAGCAATACTAAATACATGTTTTAAAATATACACATGAAGTAAAATAATAAAGATAAGTACGAGAATAAAAAGTGTTAGTGGTTGCTGGGGAGAGGGGCAGGGAAAAGAATGCAGCTGGGGAAGGTAAGACACTGTACTGACCTGTGTAGTCACAGAGGACCCCATGTGCCCATGCTTGGCCTAATGCTCTGCAGTTGTTGTCTTGGAACTTACTAATGTTATCTTTGAACGTATGCTTTGTAAGTGAAGTCCAATGGGGCAATGGAGCATGTGTGTGAGCAAAGAAGCTACACAGATTATTAATATGTGTGTCTGCCACCATTCCTTGCCACCCCATCCATACATGGCAGTCGAAATGTCCATGAACAAAGAATCCTGGTGGACCCACACACGTGGGAGTTCAATGAGACTGTAAGCGAGTACAAGGTAGCTGTGTTACATCAAGGACTGAAGAAGCAGAAATGTTGACAGTCTCAAGAGGCTCTGCTTTGCATTTGAACCAGTACATTCTTCAAACGAAGAAGGCAACAGCAGGAAGACAGCAAAAGCATTTTAAGAAACACTAATGACCAAGAAATCTTATCCCATAATTTCTTATTCTTGTTACATCCTGGTATTAGGCAAACGCTATCCTGAAAATGATGGCATAAAAGAAAAGGGGAAGATACGGCAACTCATAGCTCCTTTTCTTTTTAGTTTTTCTTTACTCACCAGTAAACCAAAGGTAGAGAGTGTTGGTAGAATGTATGTCTATCAAGAAATGAAATAAAAAGTTGAGTTAGTTTTGTGCAGCCTTTTTACCTTTCTGGTAAGAAAAAAATACGTATATACAGATGAGCTGAAAAATTGTACATTGTAATTTCAATGACTGTGTATGCATTAAATGTCCTTATATTTATACTTAAAATTAGCTTTGCACAATACAAAGATGAGTGGTAAAATTCATGCTAATAATTTTTAAATTTTTTCTTTACTTAATATAACATTAAATAGCAAATAAAACACACTACATCAAGTTGAGAGAGAGGGAGAGACTAAGGAAGAAAGAGTAAAGCTTTATATTAATACCTTGCAAGGTACTTTTCCCTGCTTCAGAATAGAGGCTGCACGTTTTCATTTAGCACTGAGCCCCAACAATTTTGTAGCCAGCCCAGGGAATACTAAACTACCAAGTTCTCCCCAAAAGGAAACCTGGCTTCTGATAGTCTGAAATGAGTGTTCAATTAATTGATGCTATTTGTATTTAGGCGCATCTCCTGGCCAACACCTTATAAAGTGTAGGTTTGAATACAAGCTTTGAAAAGAAGGAAAAATTGGTAAGTTCATGCCAATTTGTAGAGAGGGAACAATCTAACTGAAATACAGATTTCCTAATGTTGTTTGGCAACGTTAAACACATTTTCTTCTGAAGCCAGTTTTTCCCTGAATATTAATAGTAGATACAGTCATACTTTTTTGTGAAAGTACCATGAATACCTTTGTAAGAATGTGTATGTCTGCATGTGCTATACACTCACACAGGGGATCTTAGAATAGAACCACAGTTCCCTCGGAAGCCCAGCTCCGGGCTGTCAGTACCTCCCTAGGGCTTCTCCTCGGGTTCCCAGTTAGGAACTGGGGTCTCTGGTTTTACCTTTATTTATCCTACTTAGTGCATTTCATAAACATTTCTCAAATGGTTAAAAGCCTAAGCGCCGTGCAATGTGGGACTATAATTGACTGAAAAAAATCAATGTTTTAAAACGGATTTTTCTCCAAAGTCAGAAAGCACCCTCCCTGTGATCAAGCGATGCGCAGGTTTCTTACTCCGAGCTAACTGCCCTCCCTGCACTGGTGAACTGCACTACATCTGGTACATCTCGGTCTGGAAAGATGATGAGGTCGCCTGTGGCCTCCGAACTGCTTTACCAGGGAGTGAGTGACACAGGCCTGCCCGTCCTGGCTGTTAGGATCATTAATGCTGATGGCGCTTAGGAAATACTGATTTCGTTCAACGGTTTTATCCGGTACTGGGTCTGTTTGTTTGCAGCTTTGGAATTTTCCTTAATAAATAATCAACAAATTCTTAAATTGCTGGTCATTGTCTGTAGGCAAACCTCCAGAGTGCTCTGTCAGAATGGAAAACAGCCAGGGGAGCATGGGTTGAGGAAACAGGAAGGATTTATATTATAAACATGTTACTGTCCAGCCTCTCATTTTCCTGGCTGCACTGAAGTTATAGCTTTATTTGATACTTTGACATGGTTGAAATGAAAGGCAACTGGCTTAAATTACCCAGTTACAGGGAAGTAACTACACCAGTATATAAAAAGCCAGGTTCATTCACCAAGAAATGTTCGTTCCTTGATGTTCCAAGTAAGAACAGATCCTATCAGGGCCGGGAGGACTTTCTGGAGGATGGTAAGGGGTGCTGACCACAGTCTCACTCCTAACTTCAGGCCAAGTTATTTGAAAGGGGAGCATTTGGCCATCCTGGCTAAAAAGACCAGGTGTCTCTCAGGCAGGAAAAGAGTCTGACAGAATAAGAGATCAGACAGAAACACAAATCTGTTTTCCAGAACATAAAGTGAATCTTACCACTTTTAATGCAGATTCAAAGAATTTGGGCTACAGAAAGTAGGGAAAATGCCTCAGATACAGTATTTTCTTTTCCTTTGCAAATCTCGTGGAACAGGCAGACTTACATGTGGACTGCTGAGGCTGACATTGAAGTGACCTCTGAAAGCAAACACCCCAGTGAAACTGTTATGTAAACTGAAATGGCTAGACATTCCAGGCCACCGCGACATAGAGAAGGCTGTGCCGATGACAGTCTGGCACCTGGAAGTAGCAAGTGCTTCTGAACAGAAAGGGGATGGATACAAAAACTCTCTGATTTTACATAAAGGGTCGGATAAAATTTTGTAAGTAATGGAGATTTAAAATAGTTCAAAATGTTAGAGAAAGGCTTTTTATAAGCTTGGTAGGGAGTGAAAGGAAGACTTTGCTGTTTCGAACCTGAATGGTAGGAACTAAATTTAATCAAAATTGCAGGCAGCAGACTGAAAAGTATATAATACAATATGGACTAATGTGTCATTAGCTCATCTTCACTAAATGAGATTAGCCTCCAATAGCATCATAATTAGATCTTGGAATTTTGCTGGGTTCGATCTACGTCCAAAGAACATACAGCCAAAAGTAAGTTTGATGCATTTTACACCAACATTTTGACTTATTTAAGTAAAACTGCTAATAAAAAATTCTCACATTTTATAAACTGATTATGAGTCATGAAACTCTTAAAAACCTCTTAAGTAAACAGTCTAAAAAATCCAATTTGAACCGTAGTTAGATTGATTCTGGTTATATTTTTAATCAACCAATGAGCTTTATCTGTAACACCAAAGATTTGGTTTTAAAAAGCCATACATTTGATGTGCGTCATACCGAAAATTTACATATTCAAATGAGCTGCTTTGTGAAAAAAATCCTCAAATTCTATAAACTGCTTGAAGTCATCAATCTCTTCTAAGCTCTTTTCTTAAACAATCTAAAATATTCTTTTTGAAAAGTGGCTTCACTGATGTTTGTTACACTTTTAATGAACTAATAGGCTTTATTTGTAAAATTAAAAATTTGGTTTACAAATGCCACGAGGCCTGGGTAGAGCCATCAGAGAGGAGCCCTGTATTTCCTTTGTGCCTGAGAGTTAATAGGATTAAGGCTTGAAGAATTGAATAAAACCCTGAGCTGGTTAAGATGGATGTATCGCATTTCAGGGTCCCATTTCACAACCGGCATGCCCCACATTTCACAAAATAAAACACACTGCTGAGCTTATTTAAATGATTCTTCAGAAATACGTTGATTTCGGAAACTTTAAAAGGGAACGCGTGTCCATGTCCGGTCTAGAGCCACACGGCTCTTTGTGTACTCAGCCTGCCCGGCTTCACAGTCAGCAATTCCCTGCTAAAGAGAGGAGATATTTCTGTGTTCAGAGAATTTTTGCATATGAATTAATAGTTTCTAACTTTCACAATGATGCCATTTGCACTGGCCCTAATCTTCTGTAAAATGCAGCAAATCTAGGCTAAAATGCCAAAGACCTGTTATCTTCCTCCGAATCATGTAATGGAACTGGGGGTCTGCTGCTTTCTGCTATCAAGGTGGTTATTATCAAGTATAATTTGCGGTTGGAAATGTTTGGCATTCCTGTCTAGCAGTAGCCCGGATTGTTTAGAATAGATTTTTACATAGGAGTTCCAACATCTGTCCATTTTAGGTCGGATTTCTGTGAGAACCTATGCATATAGTCTCTAAACACATGCAGCTGTCCCAGATTAAATAGGAATGGTTTCTTGCATTACAGTGACAACAAAAGGTCAAGTTTAAAATTAAAAATATAAAAATAAGGCTAACAATAGTAAGCAAAAGGCATCCCCACTCTACAAAATGGCCAAGTAATGTTACCAATTAAGAGTGGGCTTGAAGGCTATTTAAGTGCTATCCTAACAAAAGACTCATTAATTAGCAATTTATTAAAACACTAATTATGCCTATGGACTAAAATGCTGCATTTCAATTTCATTATAGATTCCTTTCATTTGTAATTCCTCTGTTATAGAAATCCAGTTCGTTTGAAGTGAAGAGTGCTTATTAAATGAAAGCTGTATATAAAACTGCAAAGAAACATAACATCAAATTTTGGAAAGGAAGTTAAAAAAGAATTAAAACAAGCTGTGATGATCTTAACAAAGACACACAAAACCTGTTACTAGGAAGAGTTGTTTGGCCAAATTTCCTGTTTTTTTCCTAAGTACTGGTTTGTTTTAAATATGTCGTCAGCACACAGTTTATTACTGTTGGTTAATGTTTCTACATGTAAAATCCAGAACTGTTCCTCAGGACTTCTTATTTAAAGGTATTCCAAACAATGTGGATTTTCTCTTTCTTCTCCAGGTTGCGGCCTTCACCATAGTTAAGAGATGAAAAGCCATGGATTTAAATAGCTGGAAATTAGTATTAGACACTAGAAAATTACTCAAGTGTGGGTTAATGAAGGAGTCATAGAATGAAGTTTGCATAAAATATCTCTTTAACCCTAAGCAATTTTAGTACAAGATTCCAGAAATCAACATGGACTATTACAAAGTATATCAAATCAAAGCCACACAAGTGCTGCTGATGGCTCTTTGTTTTATTCACGTTTTAAAAAAAAGAAATCTCCTCTGCAAAGACATATCTGGTTCTAATGGCAACCTATTATAAAATTAAAATAACTGAATCATACCATCGTGTGTGAAATGTAGGGAAATAAAAATTCCTCCCTTGGGAAAAAAGTACAAAACATTAACATTTTTCTAAGTATTTTATAAATTATGCTGCTTTATTAAACACATACCATTAGAAGTCTCTTCTATTACTGACAACACTTTTCTTAATGGTCTTTACATGTTTAAATAAATGGCTCCTGAAAATGTGCATTTATATTATATAAATAAAACTTTAATTAATATAAACATACCCAGATATAAACTTTTTAGAAATGTCAGCGTAAAACTTTCCAGTCTAAATAAATCCTCTTATGAATGGTCCAGCAAAGCGATTTTTAATGCATTTTTTCCCTCTAAAGAGCTCATAGAGACTTACAGGCACAATCCAAAAGAGAAACCAAAATAGCTTTGATGAAGACTGAATGTCTCATTCATGTAATAAGCAACTCTGAGTGACGTCCAATAGATGGAAAATTTTTTAAACCAACTAAGTCCATGTGACTTTTTTCTTTATAGTACTTACTATTATCTCATAATTATCTCATTCATTTATTGGGTCTCCTGTTTATTATTTGTCTCCCCCTCTTGAACTGTAATCTTTCTGAGCGTAAAAATCCTATATATCTTGTTCTCTGTTCTATCTCTAATACATAGCAAAGCACTGGGCACATTAGTAGATGTAAAAAGTGGCCCACTGAGGAATTCATGAACGGTCTGACGAGACAAAGCTAAAACAACTCAGTTACTTCGATGTACCTCACTTCATGCAAATTGGCCCATGTGACAGAGTGTCTAGCTATTTTCCCTTCTTCCTTAGTACTCCCAAGTTTCCACTGAATACATGGCCATTGAGAATAAAGAACTCAGTTTCCAGCCTTCCTTGCAGCGAAGTGTCACTGGGTTTGAACTAATGAGATGCAAGCAGAAGTACTCTGCAGAAGATTTGGGAAAGCTCCTTAAAGACAGCTGGTGCAAGCCCTTTGCCCTTTCTTCTTCCTCTCTTCTTCCATCTTCCTGCCTAGAATGTGCATATGATTGCTGGAGCTCCAATAGCCATTGTGGACTACGAGTTGACCTGGAGGGTGAAAACCCTAAGCTAGGATGGCAGAGCCGCAGTAGAGAAAAGGCCTGGGGTTCCTGCCACTTCAGAGTCCCATTCTGCCCTGGCCTCTCTACCTCTGTCCTTCTTTTACATGGGGAGAGAGAAACTCCTATCTGCCAGTTTTCTGTTGCAACCAAATCAAACCTTACCATTACGTTTTTGAAAATAATTTGAAAAACAGGCTCATGTAGACCTTATATGTGTCTTTTTAAATTTATTACCCAATAAACATACTGAAAACTCATTTCCAATGAATGAGCAAGTATTTGTGAGCATATACTTCGTCCCCAGAATTAAGCCTGATACTCTGGGAAAATATACAGAAGTTCAAGACTGAGTTCCTGTCCTTAAAAAGTTAACGATTTTGCCAGTGAAAAAGGACATGCACACACCATCCTCTTCCCAATACACCCATCCAGAGGGAACAACACAAAACAACAAAGAACAAAGTGCAAAATTTTGCGGTGTGATTGCAGTTGTGGAAGGAATTCAGAAATCAAAGAACCAGTGAGGACAGGGGGTTCTCAGGGAAGGTTCCAGGGAGGAGCTGGCCTTTGAGGAGGGCCCGAACCTGGAGAGGCAGTGGAAACGGGCTGGGTGGGGACCAGCAGCAGGGAAACCACGATTTCGGTAATGAACACAGCATGTTTCAGGAGACTGGAAGGAGGTCAACCAGATGTGTGGCCTCCAGAAACAGAGCCCTCCCTTTTCTCAGAACACGTTCTCTCCGCCTGGAAGAGAGTCCCTGTAAGGGATGGCTTACCTCACCATTCTCACTCGCATTTAGGAGATGAATCTCTGCTCCAGATTCTCCCTGCTATGCATCTAACACATGCCTGATATTGCTAACGGCTCCCCTGAGCCTCCCCCGAGGTATACCCTAGGCCTAAGGCCCCTGCTTTTCTTTGGGGATCTTGCTCCGACAGCCCGGTGGTGACTTCCAGAGAAATGTGCTTCTTCCTATGCAACAGGCACATGTGAGATCTTACTTACATACTCTGATGAGGTGTTTTAAATTAAACTGTCAGGTGGAAGTGGTGTGCTCTGCCTCCTATGTTGTGAAATAGTAATCAAGCAATGGAATGACCAGTCATTGCTTCCAAAGAAGAGTCCAGGGAATTCAATTACTCACAGACTCACCACAATCACAGGATGAAGCAGCAACTTTCCTAATAAGTTCCTTTTCAGCTGCTTCTCATAAACAAAGCCATTGTTGTTTTTAAAATCCAACCAGATAACAAACACCTTTGATGACCAGAAAAGCACTGTCTGATTTAATGACAGACTTGGGCAGTCTTCGTCCACAGCATGTGTTTTGGAAGAGCAGGCATTGTTAGGGGCACTGAGGAGCCCAGATGACGTCAGTTAAATGGAAGGATCACTACGGAATCAGGCTGCGCCAGGGCTACTATTGGGTAATGAAGCACTGGCTAAGGAGAGGGCCCGAAGTATAACAAATTACATTACGTGTTTTTATATCAGGGTGTTAGAAGCAGTAAATATAATCTCTGGGGTCTGGTCTAAGACAAATGAAACCAAATGATTCTTGCTCTAAAATTGGGCTTAAAATGGCTCACGGGAACCAGCCCTGGCAGCCTGGTGGAGCAGGACAGCACAGGCCAGGTAGGAGGAGACTTGAGTGCCAGTCTGGCTTTGCTGCCATGGAAATCGTTGACCTGGGTTTCTTTATCTGTAAATTAAAGGAGTTCGACTGGAGATGATCCGTCCCTGATCCCTACTGTGGCTCCAACAATGACTCTATGCCAATAATAGATGAGCACACAGGAAACAAGGAAATACATTTTTTCTCTCTTCATCTTTTTTTCTGCCCATCACCATTTCTCCATATGCCCCAAATCCTATTAATTTGCCAATTAATAAACAGCCATCCTCAGCTGCAATAGCCTCTCATGATCAGCGAATTTCATGCTTGTTTGGTGACAGTAGCAGCTGCTGCTCGCCTCAAACCACATCCTTCCCCTTCATCATGAGGCCTCCTCGCTAGCCACAATTTGCCTTGGCCAGAGCTCCCTCTACGTCAGCTTCCACCAGAAACTGCCACCCATATGCAGAGTTCTAGTTCATCAGCCTCTGTGAAGCAGATCCAGCTGGCCAGAGCAGATTCCAGGTGGTCAAGACCAAAGAATTTCATAGCGTTGCTGGCATACTGAAGCTGAAAGTGGCCACAAAAAGCATCTAGTTGACTGCCTCCAGTTTGCAGATGAGGACACTGATGCCCCAAAAGGTTTATTTATCTTATTTACATGGCCTAGCCAGAGCTAGAACTCAAGTCTCCTGACTCAAAGGCCAGTCATGATTTTGAAATGGACAGAATTAGAAGCTACTGAGATCCACTATTTAAGGTGCACTCTGACCCAGGCACCATGCCAAGTGGCTTCTTAAACCTAACATGTACAAATGAACTCAGGCGTTTTCTCCAAATCTGCTCCTCTTCCTGCCCTCCCTGCCTCAGTCAATAGAGCCCCTATCCATCTAGCTGTCTAGGCCAGCAACTTGGGGGTCATCTTTGACTTCTCCTCTTGCTCATTACTTCACCACATAAAATGCTTAAGTTCTGCCTTCTCCAAGGCAGAGCACATCTTGCAACTCTCTACTTGTCCCCACCAGCACTATCTCCATCCTGGTCCAAGCCACCATCACCTCCTACCTGGACTGTGGCCACACCTCTGATCTCACCATTCCACCGCCACTGCTCCTGTCCCTGTCAATCCATCCTCCAACTAGAAGCCAGAGTAATCTTGTAAAAACATAAACCAGATCACATCCTGCCCACCCTCATGCCACTGCTTTAACCCATTGGTCTTCTCAATACATTTAGACCAAAACTCAGATTTATATAAGGCTCTACCTGGTCTGGTTCCCTCATGATGTCACCAATTTCATTTCACCTCAATCTTCCCACAGGTCACTAAGTTCTATGAATACTTTTGGTTCCTCCAAAGTTCCAAGCTATGTCCAATCATACGCTGTCCCTCTATACAAAATTCTCTTCTTTTTACTCCTGTGCTGGCTCATGACACACGGCCCTTCAGATCTCAGCTTGTGCGTCACTTCCTCAGAGCCACCTTCCCTAAGACCCTGCCAGGAACCTCTCATTTAACCCTGTATTTCTCCTTTGTGGCATATACCAGGATGCAACAGGCTGCGAGACGTAAGAGAGAGTGGGCCTTGATGATTAGTTGATTCTTTTGGAAAAAATGGAGTCTGTGAAAGGCTGAAAATGGTGTCCCAAAAGATATCCACATTCTAACTCCTGGAACCCGTGAATGTTACGTTTCATGGGAAAAAGAAAAAAATAGAAAAGAAAAGAAAGGGAGGTCTTCGCAAACGTAATTAAGTTAAGGATCTTGAGTTAGGCAGATTATCTTGGATTATCTCGGTGGGCCCTAAATGCAATCACAAGTGTCCTTATAAAAGGGAGGCAGAGGCAGATTTGACAAACAGAGGAGATGGGGATATGAAGACAGGGCAGAGAGATGTGAAGACTGTCTTAGTCAGTTTGGGGTGCTATAATAAAGTACCACAGACTGGGTAGTTTATAAACAATAGACATTTATTTCTCACAGTTCTGGAGGCTGGTAGTACGAGATCAGTGTGCTAGTATGGTTGGGTTCTTGTTGAGAGCCCTCTTTTCGGTTTACAGATGGCCACCTTCTCATGGTATTCTCACATGATTGAGAGGGGAGAGAGAGAGAGAGAGAGGGAGGGAGGGAGAGAACAAGCGCTTTCCCATCTTTTTATAAAGCACTCCATTCCTGAGGGCTCTACCCTCATGACCTAAATACCTCCCAAAGGCCCCACCCCTAATACCATCACATTGGTGAATGAGGATTTCAACATACGAATTTTGGGAGGGACACAACATTCAGTCCATAGCAAAGATGCTGGCATTGAAGACTGGAGTGATGTGGACACAAGCCAAGGAATGCCAGTGGCCACCGGAAACAGGAAGAGGCAAGGAACAAGATTCTCCCCTAGAGCCTTGGGAGAGAGTGTGGCTCTGCCCACATCTTGATTTCAGCCCAGTCACACGGATTCAGACTTCTGGCCTCCAGAACTGTGAGAGAATCGATTTCCACTGTCTTAAGCCACTAAGTTTGTGGTAATTTGTTACAGTAGACACAGGAAACCAACGTAGAATCTGTAACATTTTGCTAAAACACATCTGGAAAGGTTTTACTCCCTCCCTACTTCCCCCATGTGCACTGCACCACAGGCTGTTCAGCCAGATACACATGCACCTCCGTTCTTAGCACTGTCTCTACCACACATTCCCCGGGTCAAGAATCAGCAATGAGGAATCAGAAAATCGCAAGGCAAAACAATATAACAACTAACTATAAGGTTACAAATACCTCTCCCTCCAAACTGGGGCTAAAAATGCTACAAAACCCAAGACTTATGTGAAAACCAAAGTAAACGATGTCTTAACATCCCTTCCAAAATGTTTTTGGATCCATAGATATCCGTTGGTTTAACTTTTACAATACGGTAAATAATCTGTAGTAAACAACTGCTTTAAAATAGCTAAAGAATCATATTGCATGAAATTAGAAGACTTATACTCACAAGTTCATCTTTCATCCTAACTTTGGGTCATGGTTCTGCCTCAGATATTAGGGTTTGGACTTGGCAGACTGATAACTCACTATGCTTTAAGACAATGTGTAACTTTATAAGATACCTAGAAATATAAATTTTAATGGCTCATTTTAACATTATGAGAAATCAAATATATTCATAAGGTGAGACAAACTGAGAAGAAACACATTTTAACATACTCTCAATATTCCCACCCAGAGGACAGGGAAAAAGCCTTCTTGCCAGAGCAGCCATCTTGCTATTACTCCATTCAGAGTTGCCAGATGGGAACGGGATATTAAGTCATTGGAGATGAATCCTGCCAAAGGAAATCGGAAATTTTCAAAGCTGTTGTCAATATGGCTCTGCAGTTTAAGATGAACATTCATGAGGTGAATTCACAGCAGTTAAAATATGGCTGAAGAAATGACTATCATAAGAACTGCTGTAACAGAGTATAAACAAGAACTCTCGATGATGAGAGGGAAAGAGAAAATACGGTTGAGGGAATTAGGCGAGGTGACTTAAGGTTGCTGAGTCTTGACCGAGGGCAAGGCTCTTACATTTTCAATGTAAGAAAATCTCCTGAGTGAAGATGTTTTCCAGAGAGCCCAGAGCAGCTTCGGGAAGCAGTTAGAAAAATTAAAAAGTACTTCACTTATCATAATATATTAAGAGCAAGAAAGAACTTTAAGTTCAACTGCCCCATTTTGTAGATGAGAATCTGAGGCCAAGAAGGGTTATATCACTTCTCCAAGGACAAGCAGCTGTTCAGTGACCAAGCTGGGACTCAAACTCAGGCCTCTTAGACTCTGCTCTAGCGTCTGCCGTGCTGTGAACCAGCCCTCAGCCTCTCCACGTTTATTTCAGCATCGGATGTAGAGGTGTGTCTACCAGCTCAAAGAATGACGAGCTACCTTTTATTTCTTAGAGGCAAATTAATTTTTAAGCACTGTGAATCTATTATGTAATGAGTCACTTCTACCTGATTGCTTTTCACCAAATTCTTTGCAATATAACACTCAAACAGATAAAATCCCCCGTCATGTTCCTGCTCCTCTTTTTACCCTTCATCTCCCTTGATTTCATTGGTGGTAGATAACTATTTGGCCAAATTGTTTTCATTAAGACCATCTAGCTTTTATAGCTGAGCCCTTACCAGCCACTCTGAAAACAGCAGCCTGTGTTGACACTGTACCTTTGCTAAGTGCGGACACTGGGTAAGTGTGGGCGTGTGCATGCTGGTCTATGAGCACGTGGCCTGAGTCAAGTGCACCAGATGTGGCGAGTGCCCAGCCATTTGTGCTTAGGGGCATTAACCTCTCTGCTGCTGTGCGTCCGCCCCAGAGCGGGTGTGTGGAGAAGCTGGCCTCCCCAGCTAGAACTTGCTTCTTGGCCTTTGGTAGACAGAGGAACTCAGGGTGTGAGCAACTCCAGGCATGAAACCCATGTGTAAGTCCCATTGCTGAGGTTCTTATTTTAATGCTTCCTCAATGGTAACAACTAATGAGAAAAGCAGCCCTGTCTTTTGTCATATATATTCTTTGAACCTCACCCCAGAATCCAAGAAAAGGACACCTGTAAATTTGTATGATGTAGTTTACACACGGCTAAGGTGCAAATGTATTTTCTCTATCTCTAGGCCATCATCTTTCAAACTTAATGGGCATTTGACCCACATGTCAACCATCAATTCTAAGCAAATTAAAAACAAGATCCGTCACAATTTTTAAATGATAAACTAAAACATGATATTCTAAAATCAGTATTTTAAAGAATAGGTTCACATTAGTGAGAGGGGTGATATTATTTATAGTATTTAGCTAATGTATATCTGACATCTGACATTATATATACAATGACAAACCTTTTGTTATATGTATAATGACAAATAGTTTGAGCTGTACTGCAGGTAGTTTCCTTTCTTACTTTTTATTTCTTCTAAATTAGAAAGTCCTAACTCATATGGATAGTTTGTTTTTTGGCTCTGTCCAATACATTTGGATTTCAGATTGAACATAGTCCTAGAAATTATGAGCTGATTTCTCACCACAGACCTCTTTCAGTGCTTGGTAAACATAAATTGATAGCATATTAGATTCAAGAGCTAGAAGGCTGGGTTGAATGTTCCATCAGGGAAGAAAGCAACAATTACATGTCTAATCTACTTTTTGGTTGCACTTGGCAAGCATGTTCCAGCATTTGTACACATTTTTAAAACATAAGCTATAATATACCACCAGTTCTTTCTTTGACCAATAAATAAATAAAAATACATTCATTCAGCAAATATTAGCTACTGGTGACACTGCTAGGCACCAGAGATACACTTGGAAACAAGAAGATGGTCTGTGTCTTCATAGACCTATTGCAGGATTTCTTATACTTAGCATTAAAATCTTAAGTTCAGCCCTAAAATAGCACATCACTCAAGAAAGCTACCCAAATAATAGAAATGGATTTTACAGACATTAATTAGTGTCATAAAGGTATGTTTTTAACTCATACCACATTCCAAAGTCTTTTGTGAGGCGCGGTTGCCTCCAATATGTTATGTGTTACCCTTTTCCTTCATTTTTATAAGAAACTGTCATATTTTTCACTATTTCTTTCAATTATAATCAGGGTCAAGAGGCATAGTAAAGACCACCAACTGTTCTCTGGAAATAATGTTGTCTGTCACAATCTAGCGTGACTTCTTTGATTCATGTAGCGATATCCTTATGTCCTTCCTTACAATGTTACTACTGATCCCAACTTAACTTCTTCATTTTCCTTCATGGCTCACAATGTAATCATTAACCAACCCAAACAAAGCATTCTTCTCTTATGATGTGGATTCTCACTGAACAAAAACTCATCAAGCAATTCTCTCTCATTTAGGTACGGTGCATATGCCAGGAGTTGATTCATAATCTGCACATCACAGGTTTTTCTCAAATGTAAAGTAGAAGATCTGCTACGGTGTACAAACAATAGTAACTGCTTTTGTACACTTATACCACAGATATTATGCAATATCCATTTGATGAAGGAATTTTCCCAATACCCTATTCTGCTTTCTCTGAACATTGTATTTGTCATTAACTTGAAGCTGGCCTTATTAAGCTTTTCAATAGTAATATGACTTGTACCCTGTTTTCTCTGTGTGGAGTACAGATCTGACAAAATTGTCTCTGTCATTTTGACCTCTTTTCTGATATCTCTGTAGAATCCATCAATCTCATTTTGAAAAGCACAATTCTGTATTTGTTCAAGAAAAACTTAATAGGTTTACCTGTGTTATATTTAAAAAAAAATAGAAAAGCTTCAATGACTTCATGCCATTATTTGATAAAAGGACAGTACACAGTGAAGTGGGGTTGAATGGACTGCTAGTTCAATAAAATCTAATTTCAGATATTCATCATTATCCTTTTTTCCTTTTTGGTTGCTTGTGTTAAATCATCTTACTCAAGGAATCATTTGTCCCATCAACTACAAATATATATTCTATATTTGCACTGGACTCCTATTCACTATTTATAGTTCAAACATTTTTATGAGTTCTACTATTTACCTGATTCATTCTATCTCTAATTTTGCCCTTCAATGCTGAGGCATTGAGACATTTTTGGAACTGATCTATAATACCTATAATCAATGAAAATTTATGTGAATAATAATGGCTGACAATGTAAAAATACGTCAGCTGAGATGAACTGCACTCAGCTGACCAAATATTAGCCAAGACAAAGTGATTAACAGTCTTTCTAGCCCATTACAATCTTTAAGAAGATAAAGATTAAGAATAGAGTCCTACAAAAATAATTCATGTTATTTCCAATTAACAAAATGTGTATGAATAAAATGACTTCACTGATTTTTCCTCTGAAACTGCCAAAGCACCTGCAGATCACATGACAGACTTGGCTGGGTGGGAGCTCTCCAGTGGTCTACGAGCCATATTGAGAAACTCTGCTCTCAGCTTTCCAACTTGCCTTAGGTCTGTGTAACACTCAGGCAAAAGCTGTCATGATTTCAGCCCCCACTATCAACTCAAACAGAACTTCTTGTCTTCGCTTCTCGCTCCTTGCCTATGTCCAATTTCTAGCCACTCCTCTTACTAACCTGGTCTATGCAAACCTCTCCTCAACATCTCAAGTCAGGAAGCTTGGGATAACCCCTGCTGGATTTCTAACATTGAATTAGGGTCAAATCCTATTGCTGTTCTTATAAGGCAGTAGTTCTCAACCTTGGCAACTCATTAAAACCACCTGGAGAACTTTAACAATTTTTTAAAACTGCTCCCTAGACTCTACACAGATCAATTTAATCAGAATCCCTGGGTGGGGTCCAAGCGTCTATGTTTTTTTTTTATAGCTTCTCTGGTGATGCCAATGTGTACGCAGGATGAGGATCACTGCAATAAGGGGGCGCTGCCACAGGCATCTTCCATAGTAGCCACTCGATTATGATGTCTGCTGGGACCACCCTTGTTCTGGATTCATCACCTCTTACCAGAGTGACTGTGACAAGCTCTGCATTGGATTGTCTGGATCTACTGGCAACTACTGATGCCGGTTCCTTTTGTGTCTATTGTCATCACAGTTCCCAAAATGGTCTTCGTCATGTTTGCCTTTTGGCAATGTCACTCTCTCCCTCCAGGACAGTGGTTCTCCACTTGACTGTGTGTGGGAATCACCAGGGCCTTTAGAGTACCAATGTCTGGACTGCACCCCACACCAAATAAATCACCATCTTCAGGGATGGGAGCCAGGCATCAACATTGCGTAAAATTGGCCAAGACTGAGAATCAATACTCCAGGACATGCAGTGTCTAGTATGACTAGCACATTTAGGTTAGTTTAGCTATCACTATTGAGCTTGGTTCTGAGCTTCCTGACATCCTTTCTCAACAAAGAACTCTTTCTTTCAAGAGCTTACAGTCCACCAGCAGAGACAGACTTGAAAACCAATCATTAAATCACAGTCATGTAAGTGTTATTAAAAATCTTCTGAGGAGGGAAGAAGTAATGGCCGCTAAAGCTGGGAAGTCTTCTTAGAGGAATTTATAGTTGAATGAGGTCTGGAGGGATCATCCTGTCTAATGAGGGAGCAAAAGATGTTTTCTTAGAAATATAAATTCACCTTTTAAAATATTTTTATTATTGATACACACTGACACATAATATTTCTATTACAGTGTTTTTGATCAGTCAGGTCAGTGCTTTCCAATCTTTTTAATGCCATGATACACAGAGAAAATATCTGTATATTCCCTCATTAAACACCAAGGCTCCTCATGGCTGAAGGTAACAGAAACTCTGGGTGCCCAGGTCCCTCCTGGCTGCTTGAGAGCTGAGGGTGACTATTATCTCATCATACCTGTAACCCATCTGTAGAACACCAGCATGCCAAGGCATACCTATGAGGATGCATCAAATTAGGATGCCTTTGGCTACCAGTAACAGAAAAGCCAGCTCAAACTTGCCTAGGCAATGAGGGGTCTCACTCTCTCACGTACCAGAATGCACAGGGATGAGCCTCCAGCTGTGGAATGTCTGGGCTCTGCTCTGCTTCTTTACCGTTCTCTTAACTGTGCCTTATTCTGGGAATGCACTTTGTCCTCAGGCAGGTGCAGGAGGGCTGCCACATGGCTAGGCTTATGTCCTGATATGACAAGGTCAGGGGAGGAAGAATGTTGTCCTTCCTTGTATGTCTATCTCTCTCAGTGAAGAAACCTTTCCCAGAAGCCTGCAGAAAGTTACTCCTCATATCCCTCAGCCAAAATCATGACGAATGTCCTTGCCTAAGCAAATCCTTGGCACGGGTAAATGGGACACCATGATTGGCTTAGATGAACCATGATGAATTCATGGAAATATGGACAGGATTCACCTTTTCTGAGGCACGTGGGGAGGGGTGCACAGCCAAACAAAATCAAGGCTCTTCCAGCAAGGAATAAAGTGGGACTGGTAGGTAACCAACAGGGTCTGCATCCTATCAGAAAGAGGCTGCACAGCATGGCGGCTACGGGCACCATGTGGAGTCAGGCAGCGATCAGACCCACTCTACTGTTTAGCAACTGGATAAGTGGGCCTCAGATTTCTTCTCTCTGAAAAAGGAATGATAAGAGTTCCTAACTCAGGGGGTTGCTGGGAGGATGAAACGAGGATTAAATGTATAGTGCTTAGAACAGACTCTGTTACATATTGCAGCTCAGTAAATGTCAGTGGTCATCTCTGCAGTTATCTGTCATAAGTTCTAAACAGCAAACAGGCAGGACCAGACCTGTGGGCAAGAGGGGTTTTCTCTGATTAGCACTGAGCCAATGCCACACTCAATTAGGCATTCAATAAGTTCACTTGCTTTTTTGCATATTAATAATTAATTTTAAAAAATCCATGTCTTCTTGTTGCTGGCAAATTACAATTGGAAATGCTTCAAAAGTATTTGAAGATATTACTACAAAAAAAAAATGTTCCTGAGTAAAAAGTAACATTTTACAATTAGAAATAATGTAAAAAAAAAAAATCTATTATTCTCTGGGAGGTATATTAAGAGAAATATAATATTAATTATCATTTACAATGGATATTTATTGAGCCTTTACTATGTGCTGGGGACTGCTGGAAATGCCTTACATGCATTATCTCATTTAATCCTAAAACAAATCTATGGAGTCAGGTTTATCAGTAAAACACTCTTGAAACTAATCCCAAACAAAATATAGGTTTGTTTTTAAAGTGTCAACTTTACCACAATGTAATGTTAAATGAAAATTTGAGCTACCCAATTTTCAGGTCTAAGACGCGCTTTCTTCCCTGCCTATTCCCCCCATCCCTGTTTTAGCATCTGCGAACTCAGGATACACGTCACAATCACTGTTTACACTTACTATAACAATGCTGTCCCCGTTCTCCGCACGTTGTCACTAACTTGGTGGGGCATTGGTGGAAGGGAGGAGGCACAGCAGTTACAGCCCTCTTGTAGTCAGGCTCCATGATTTACTCATTAGCCAAATATATGCTGATGAGATGCTCTCTTCCACAGAAGGCTTTAAAATGGGAACCTAATGACTAATTGCAGTATTACATTTCCCCTGGTGCTGGTAGCCAAATAATTTCTACTTTAAATTGTAGAAATTATGTGAAACAGTTTGGGCCTGAACATTAAAGACTAAGTGATACGTCCCCAATCCTGCAGGTGGTTTATAGTCAAGATTTATCACTTTGCTTCAGTCCAGGGACTAGAAATTCAAGAACACCATTTAAATCCTGGGTCTATCATTAATTTTCTGGGTGCTATAGGCAGTGACTGAAATGCCCTGGGCTCTCCTTCTTCATCTGTTAAAAGATATCAACTGTCCCTACAGAAGGTCTAAGGATATTAAGAGTAACTAATGAGATTGTTTTGGTTCCAACATACCTCACATTTTCTCCCACTCATATCTGTTTCCTCTTGTACCACACACAAAGGCCCCAGTCTCCCACCCCATTAATGATTCAACCTATTAAGGGAATCAGCTACTCGCCGGGCAGCTAACATCGTTCTGTTTCATTACTTCTTGAATTAATTTCATTTTCTTCAATAATCTGTAAGAATCTCTTCAGTTTCAGAAAGGTAGGTATTAAGAAATCAGCAAAGATGCAAACAGAGTTCACGTGGCCCATGGCAATGGCCTTTGACTGTCCTCTTGTCCCCAGGTTTCCCCACCCAGGCCAGCTTCACTGGCCACTGGAGTTCTTGCTAACAGTCCCAACCAGATCAGGCTCCTCCCACACTTGCTATCCACCAACTGCTCCCTCGGCCACAGCATGAGATCCACACTCCCTGGGTGGGTGGGAGAGGTTCTTCACAATCCGTCCCCACCCACTCGGTCAGCTTCACATTCCATCATTTCCTCCTTGCACCCTATATTCCAGGAACCGCCAACTATTTCGGTTCTGCCATGAAATTTGTTCCGGTCTGATCTGAGGACTATGAACCTAAATGTGAGAGTAAGGGAAGTCCCTAGATCTAAGGAAGAAAATCCTAGGTCCTGAAGCAAACAATAAAAGCCCTTTCTGAAAAAGGGGACAAGCCATAGCAAATACAGAACCTTGTGGTTCCTGGCATCCCTGCGTGTATGTTGTGTTTCTGTGTGTGTGTGTGTGTGTGTGTGTGCGCGCGCGCGCGTGTGTGTGTGTGTGTGTGTGAGAGAGAGAGAGAGAAACAGAGGCCATCACAACAGAACTTGTTAACTCTTCCACTACCAAATCTACAACCTCCCTGCACCCAACTCCACAGGCCTCCCCTTTTAAGATAGCAGGTGAACCTCATGCGTGCATCAACATTTTGTACAAGTCCCAAATCTTGAAGTTATTCTTGACGACTCCTTCTCTCATATTTTACATACAATCCACTCCAAAATCCTGACAGCTCTCTCTTTAAAATATCCCAAATTTGAACACTTCCTGCTTCATTCACTGTTGCCACCCTAGTTAGGCTACCATTATCTCTCGTATGGACTCCTATCAGCTTCCTAATCTGTATGTTTGCTTTTGCCCTCACCTGCCCCTCGCCCCTCCCTTTCCCCCAGAATCGGGTATCCACCCAGCATCTTTTCAAGGTATAAATCAGTCACGTTACTCACTGCATAAAACCTTCAAATGGTTCCCTGCAAATCACTCAGAACAAAAAACCTATAAAGTGCTATACACCTGGGTGCTCAGCAACTCGGCCCACTGCGTTTCCTACCACTCTTCCCCTAGTTCACGCGACACCAGCATCCTGGCCTTCTGGCCTCTCCTCCAGCTTGCTGAGTCGGTCCTTTCTCAGGGCTCTGTCCCATCCGGCCCCGCCCTTGCTTCATTCAGGTCTGTGCTCAAGCACCACGTCATTCGAAAGTCCCACCTGAGGTCCCCGCAGAAAATCACAGTTTCCTTATTCTCGGTTCCCTTACCCTGCCTTATTTTTCTCCACAGCACTTTCATTATCTGACACATACTCCATATTCATTTGTTTGCTCATTGTTTGTTTCCCTCAACCAAACTTAAACTCCACGTGGAATAGACTCGGTCTCTTCTGAGTACCTGGAATAGTACTTGGCACATAGTGGGCATTCGATAAACACTTGTTAATTGACAGATTGAATGAAGGATCAAATTCTGGGACACCTTCATATTTGTCCCTGAAATAGCCACTTTTCTATTTCCACAAGGCACGCACTGGCTGCCCGGTCACTTGTACCCTGGCCCACCAGGCTTCACACCACCCTGCCTGAACTCCATTCCCGAGGGCAGCCCCCCTGAGACCAGGAGTTCCCCAGGGCACAGATTTTGTTTGATTTATCTTACATCTCCAGTGCTAAGAGTTTCTGGCACAAAGTAGCCATTTAATATGTATCTGAGGATTGAAATAATACACCAGTAGGGGAAGGGATGTAAGCAGGAGAGGTTGGTCAATGGGTCCGAAGTCACAGTTAGACATGAAGAATAAGTTTTGGTGTTTTATTACACAGTAGGATGACGAAAACAAATAAGAACGTATCATATATTTTAAGATAGCTAGAAGATTTTGAATGTTGTCAGTATAAAGAAATGATAAATGTTTAAAGTGATGAATGTAATAATTACAAAAAATTGACCATTATACTATGTATGCATGTGCTGAAACATCACAGTGTACCCCATAAATATGTATAATTATTATGTGTCGATTATAAATTTTTAAAAAAATTGTGAGGATTTTTGTTGCCTTTCCTTTTTTTTTCTTAGAAGCGAGCAGGGGGCTTGTCAAGAATTAAAATGGAACTAATAAATATCCTCCTTTGAGAAAATAAGATGCCAGGTATTACTGGGCAACTCCCTGGAGAAAAATAAATAGTCCAGATATAGTGAGATAAAGTAATAACTTTCCGTAGATTTATCCAGGTGTTATTCTTGAAGCACAGATCCTACCAGAAAAAAGATAGCAGTAATTTAAAAAAATAACACTGAGACATATATATAACAAGATGGGAAGTATATTTGAGGGAAACAAAAAGTCAAGCACAAATATTAATATTATAGTTTGGAATATGAGAGAAAACAATGGAACGGTATAATATTTTCCTTTCTGAATATTAATAGAGTGTTCAAGACTCATAATCATTGTACTAATATTAGATTGGATAAAAAGAGTGTTTTGGTTAAACTGAATGAGCTTTGTCTGTAATATCCATTAAGACCTGGTTTCAAAGGCTCCTGAGCTTTCTGTGTCTGGTATCCAGCTTACCCAGAGGGCTGGAGAAGCCGGAATGGAGATAAGAACAAATGCACCTCTCAGTCTCTGCTTGAGCCTCTTCCAGATGCCAGTCACTGTGCCTGGCACTCAGCTCATGATAAGACACAGTAGGCCCTGAGCTCCTCGGCAACCGAGGCCGGGAGAATGAGACAGGGACACAATCCATCACAGTAGAGTAGGAATAGTCAGTAAGAAGAATAGAATGTGCAATGGTTGGAGGCTGGAATTAACTCACTCTGAGTGATCAAAGACAGACCACAGAGGAAGAAATTCCTGAAGAGGGTTTTCAAGGATGAGTAGAAGCTTGCTGGGCAGCAGGAAAGTGAGGTGGGGAAACAGGCAGGGCAGGCTGGGCGAAGGGAACAGATGTGAAAAGGTGCGGAGGCACGAAAAACCTGGAGCATGGAGGAAGCCGCACTGCAAAGAAAGCACCGCTTCTGTGGAGTGGAGTGCAGCAGAGCCTGGCACGGGGAGACAGGGAGGGGCCTGGGTATCTTGCTAAGGCAGTGAGCCAGCTCTAGCTGCTTTTCAGGCAGGTTTGCATTATAGGAAGATGATTCCGACAGAAGTGCAGGGAATGAATTTGAGGGGAACAGGGCCGGAGGGAGGGGACCCCGTGAGGAGGATTCCTCAAAAGGAAGCCTGAGATGACAAGGGCTCTAATCAGGAAGGACCTGCAAAAGGGAGAGAGGACTGTTTCAGGAATACTTTGGAGGAAAAACGAGCAATGCTTGGTGACTGATTAATGTAGGAAATGGGAGGTTAGCAAGAGTTCAGGCTGACATGGAGGTCTGTCTTAAGCCACTGAATGGATGGCAGTGCCACTAACCCAGACAGAAGAAGGGGAGAGGACGGTGACAGCTATTGAAGAGTTGGCTGCAGCAGTGCTTGCTCGCCCAGCCCCCAGGATGGCTGTCGGGGTTCCGTCACACTCTCGCTGCTCTCTGGAGCTTCCAACCAACCTGGGGAGGTAGGAGGTGCAAGTTCCCTGGCCTCTGGCCTCTCTGGAGAGACCTGGTGTCCCGAGCTGAGGACACCACCTCCCTGACAACATGTCCCCACACTGCACTACGCAAAGGCCACATTAATAAAGCGGAAATGACAGAAACAGTGAAAAACCATAGCACTTGGCACCCCACAACTTCCAAACAATATGACAAGTTCACTGAGACACGAGTGAGTTTTGAGGGGCAAGCATGGAATTTTTGAAGACTTAAACATTTTCTTATCACTTGTGTTTATTTCTTCTTAAGTATTACAATCATGCGCCACACAATGACCTTTCAGTCAATGACGGACTGCATACACACATGTGGTTTCATCAGATTATAATACTGTATTTTTATTGTATCTTTTCTATGCTTAGATATGTTTAGATACAAACTACTTACACTGTATTGCCATTGCCTACAGTATTCAGTACAGGTTTATTTTATTTTTTTTTTGAGACATAGTCTCACTCTGTTGCCCTGGCTAGAGTGAGTGCCGTGGCGTCAGCCTAGCTCACAGCAACCTCAGACTCCTGGGCTCAAGCGATCCTCCTGCCTCAGCCTCCCAAGTAGCTGGGACTACAGGCATGTGCCACCATACCTGGCTAATTTTTTTTTTCTATATATTTTTAGCTGTCCAATTAATTTCTTTCTATTTTTGGTAGAGATGGGATCTCGCTCTTGCTCAGGCTGGTCTCGAACTCCTGAGCTCAAACAATCCGCCCGCCTCGGCCTCCCAGAGTGCTAGGATTAC
>CAUYSK010029692.1:0-11119 GCA_963575035.1 Avahi laniger | reverse complement strand
TTAGGTGATATTTCATTGTGGTTTTGATTTGCATTTCTCTAATAATTAGAGATGTGGAGCATTTTTTATATGTTTGCTGGCCATTATTCTGTCTTCTTTTGAAAAATTTATGTTCATTTCCTTTGCCCATTTGTTGATGGGGTTATTTGATTTTTTCTTGTTGATTTTTTTGAGTTCTGGATAGATTCTGATTATCAGCCCTTTATCAGATGTGTAGAGAACAAATATTTTTTCCCATTCTGTGAGCTGTCTATTCACTCTAATGATAGTTTCCTTGGCAGTGCAGAATCTTTTTAATTTGATTATATACCACTTATTTATTTTTGTTGCTGCGGCGATTGCTTTGGGGTTCTTCTTCAAGAATTCCTTGCCTAGGCCGATGTCTGAGAGGGTCTTCCCAACGTCTTCATTTAGAATTCTTAAGGTTTCATGCCTTAGGTTTAAGTCTGTAATCCACCTTGAGTTGATTTTTGTGAGAGGTGAGAGGTGGGGGTCTAGTTTCAATCTTCTGCAGGTAGCTATCCAGTTTTCCCAGCACCATTTATTGAAAAGAGATTCTTTTCCCCAGTGTGTGACTATAGTTAATAATAGTCTATTGTATATTTCAAAATAGCTAGAAGAGAGTAATTTGAATGTTTCTAGCATAAAGAAAAGACAAATATTTAAGGTGATAGATAATTATACTGAATTGATCTTTACTAATTTTATGAATGTACTAAATTATCACGTGTACCCTGAAAATATGAACATCTATTATGTATCAATAAAAATTATAAAAAGTCAAATTGTTAATAAGAACTATTACTATTGAGGTAGCTTAGGAATTGTTTTATGATTTATTCAGAGAAATTCCAGCATAGAAAAAAATCAAAGTATTTTACATACTTTGAGATAAATAAATAAATATTTATCTCAAATGACTTTTAAAAAACTTTTTATTAGGTAAATTAAAAACCAAACGAAGTAAAATGAACCACCTCCACATACCCATCAACCAACCATCTTTAAGAATTATCGATTCTGTCATTCTTTAGTAATGTTTATTGATTATTTATTAATTGCTTATTAATTTCCCAAACCTGCTTTATCTATTTCAACACTCTGAAGAACCAAATGAACTCAGACGGAGGCAGAATTACTGTGAGGATAATAGAGCTTACTTGCATGGGTACCTTTCAAAAAAGGGGCTATAGCAATACATCTTCACATGTTTATGTATTTTGTTAAATTTACAAAAATTATATATTTCACCCATAATCAGTTAAGACTGCTGCGTCATTCCATTTAAACTGCCTCTCCTTCGAACTTTCCCATCCTTTTGTAACCCTGGTGTGGCAGTCAGCATTTCTGGGATCTTGTTAAAGGTTGACTGGGATGTATTTATGTGCCTTGCAATCTCCTCCATGTATAGTTACATTATTGCTGGCCATCTCAGTTTGGAACATCTGGGAATTCTCCGAATATGGTCAATTGAAAGAATATTTAAGGGTATCCCCTCCATAGAAAACTTGAAATGCCCTAAAATCTTTTAATTAATTTATTTATTTCAATAGATTTAGGGGGTACCAATGGTTTTTTGTTACATGGATTAATTGTATAGTGATGAAGTCAGGGCTTTTATTGTTCCCATCACCCAAATGGTGTACATTGTACATGATAGGTAATTTTTCATTCCTCACGCCTCTTCCACTCTTCCTTCCCCCTTTTGAGTCTCAAGTTTCCATTATGCCACTCTATATGACTATGCATACCCATCACTTAGCTCCCATTTATAAGTGAGAAGATGCAGTATTTTGTTTTTCTATTCCTGAGATATTTCATTTAGGATAATGGCCTCCAGTTCCATCCGAGTTTCTGAAAAGACATTATTTCATTATTTTTTATGACTGAGTAGTATTCCATGTTATAATACATACCACATTTTCTTTATCCACTAATCTGTTGATGGGCACTTACGTTGATTCCATATCTTTGCAATCATGAATTGCTCTGATAACATATGAGTTCATGTGTCTTTTTTTTTTTTTTAATATAATGGCTTCTTTTCCTTCGGGTAGATACCTAGCAGTAGGATTGCTGGATCAAATGATAGGTCTACTTTTAGCTCTTTGAGGAATCTCCATGCTGTTATTCACAGAAGTTGTACTAATTTACATTCCCACCAATGGTGTATAAGCATTCCCTTTTTACTGCATTCATGCCAACAGTTATTGCTTTTTGACTTTTTAATAGTGGCCATTCTGACAGGGGTAATGTGGATCTCATTGTGGTTTTAAGTTACATTTCCCTTATGATTGGTGATGTTGAGCATTTTTCATGTATTTGTTGGTCATTTGTATATTTTCCTTTGAAAAATGTCTGTTCATGTCTTTTCCCACATTTTTGTGGAGTTATTTGTTTTTTTTTTTTCTTGCTGATTTCTTTGAGTTCCTTGTAGATTCCAGATGTTAGTCCTTTGCTAGATGTGTGGTCTGTGAATATTTTCTGCCATTCTGTAGATTGTCTGTTTACTCTGTTGATTATTTATTTTGCTGTGTAGAAGGTTTCTAGTTTAATTAAGTTTCATTTAGTTATTTTTGTTTTTGACATATTTGCTTTTGGAGTCTTAGTCATAAATTCTTGGCCTAGGAATGTCCAGAAGAGTTTTTTCTAGGTTTTCTTCTAGAATTTTTATGGTTTCAGGTCTTACATTTAAGTCTTTAATTCATCTTGAGTTAATTTTTGTATACAATAAGTGGTATGGATCCAGTTTCATTATTCTACATGAGGAATAAAATGCTCTTCAATTTTCCCAGCACCGTTATTGAATAGGGTTGCCTTTCCCCAGTGTATGCTGTTATTTGCTTTGTTGAACATCAGTTAGTTGTAGATATATGGTTTTATTTCTGGGTTCTCTATTCTGTTCCATTGATCTATGTGTCTACTTTTATGCCAATACTAAATTGTTTTGGTTACTATAGCCTTGTGGTATGATTTGAAGGTGGGTAATATGATGCCTACAGCTTTGTTCTTTTTGCTTTGGATTGCTTTGGCTATTTGGGTTCTTTTTTGATTTCATATGAAATTTAGGATTTTTTTTTCTAATTTTGCAAAAAATGACATTGATATTTTGATGGGAATTGCATTGAATCTGTAAATCACTTTGGAAAGTATGGGTATTTTAACAATATTGATTCTTCTAATCCATGAGCATGGCATGTTTTCCATTTATTTATGTCATCTATAATTTCTTTCATTAGTGTTTAGTAGTTTTCCTTGTAGAGCTCTTTCACCGCCTTGGTAAAGTATATTCCTAGGTATTATTATTATTATTATTTGGCAGCTATTGTATGTGGTACTGAGTTCTTGATTTGATGCTCAGCTTGTTATTAGCATATAGAAGTGCTACTGATTTGTGTACATTAATTTTGTAACCTGAGAATTTACTGAATTTATTTATCAATTCTAGGAGTCTTCTGGAGAAGTCTTCAGGGTTTTCTAAACTTAAGATCATATAATCTGCAAACACAGATAGTCTCACCTCCTCTTTTCCTATTTGGATGCCCTTTATTTCTTTCTCTTGATTGCTCTTGCTAGAACTTCCAATACTATGTTGAATAGAAGTGGTGAAAGTAGGCATCCTTGTCCTGTTCTGGTTCTTAGGGGGAATGTTTTTAACTTTTCTTCATTCAGTATGATGTTGGCTGTGAGTTTGTCATATATGGTTTTTATTATTTTGAGGTATCTTCCTTATATGCCTAGTTTATTGAGAGTTTTTATCATGAAGGTGTGCTGAATTTTATCAAAAAAATTTTTGCATCTATTGAGATGATTGTATGTTTTTTTTTCCTTTCGTATGGTTTTTAACTCTGTGTGGTGAATCACATTTTTGGTTTGCATATGTTGAACCACCTTTACATCCCTGGGATGAAAACCACTTGATCATGGTGAATTATGTTTTTGATGTGCTTTTGGATTTGGTTTGCTGGTATTTTGTTGAAGATTTTTATATTTATGTTCATGAGGGACATTGTTTTTGTTGTGTCCTTTCCTTGCTTTGGTATGAGGGTGATACTGGCTTCATAGAATGAGTTAGGGAAGATTCTCTCCTTCTGAATCTTTTGGGACAGTTTCACTAGTATAGGTGTCAGTTCTTCTTTGTAGGTCTGGTCAAATTCGGCTGTGAATCCACTTGGTCCTGGAATTTTTTTATTGGGAGATTTTTTATTACTGATTCAATCTTGCTACTCATTATTTGTGTCTATGATTTCTATTTCTTCCTGATTCAAGCATGGGGAGTTGTGCATATGCAGAAATTAAACAATCTGCTGCTGAATGATCTTTGGGTCAATGACAAAATCAAGATGGAAATCAAAATTCTTTGAATTGAACGACAGTGGTGACACAAATTACCAAAATCTCTGGGATACGGTATAAGCAATGCTAAGAAGAAAGTATATAGTGGTAAATGCCCGTGTCAAAAAGATAGAAAAGTCACAAATTAACAACCTAATGTTATACCTCAACGAAGTAGAATAACAAAAAAAAGCCAAATCCAAAGCTAACAGAAAATAAGATATAATAAAGATCAGAGGAGAACTAAATGAAATTGAAACCACAAATGATACAAAGGATCAATGAAATGAAAAGTTGGTCCTTTGAAAAGATAAATAAAATTGATAGACCACTGGCTAGATTAACCAAGAAAAAAGAAAGAGGATTCAAATAAGCTCAATCAGAAAAGAAAAAAGAGATATTATAACTGACACCACAGATACATAAAACATCATCTGACGCTACTATGAACACCTCTATGCACACAAACTAGAAAATCTAGAGGAAATCTGAAATCTTATAGCTCAGACATAAAAGAAACTCAATGAAATTTTCTCAAATTTGATAACAATCCTAAAAATTACATAGTGTTACTAACATAGAGTTGAGAATGTGACAGAAACCTCTGTAAAATATTTTTTTAAAAAGTAAAAAAGCAATTTTCCATCAAATACTCTAGATGATAGTCTAAATTATTTTTCTATTTTTTCTATAGAAATGGCTAATACAAAAATGTTGTCAAATAAAGAGGCAATCAATATGTATGCAACCAAAAAAAGGAGGATAAAAATACTATAGAGTTGACTGGGTGCCGTGGCTCACGTTATAATCCTAGCACTTTGGGAGGCTGAGGCAGGAGGATCGCTTGAGGCCAGGAGTTTGAGGTTGAAGTGAGCTATGGTGATACCCCTGCACTCTAGCCTGGGCAACAAAGTCAGACCCTGTCTCAAAAAAAAAAAAAAATTGTAGGCTCGGCGCGGTGGCTCACGCCTGTAATCCTAGCACTCTGGGAGGCCGAGGCAGGTGGATTGTTTGAACTCAGGAGTTCGAAACCAGCCTGAGCAAGAGCGAGACCCCGTCTCTACTGAAAATAGAAAGAAATTAATTGGACAACTAAAAATATATAGAAAAAACTAGCCGGGCATGGTGGCGCATGCCTGTAGTCCCAGCTACTCGGGAGGCTGAGGCAGGAGGATCGCTTGAGCCCAAGAGTTTGAGGTTGCTGTGAGCTAGGCTGACGCCACGGCACTCTAGCCCGAGCAACACAGTGAGACTCTGTCTCAAAAAAAAGAAAAAAAATTGTAGAGTTGTTAATAAAAATATTATGTAATTTTTGCTATGTTACGTGATATTTGAGAAATCTGTTAACTTTTAAACATTATGTAGTTTTCATGATTTGTTTTCATCTTCTAAATTAATATGCAGAGTTGTAACTGATTGTTCATAATTTTGTATTTTTTTCCTTAAAGAGGGTTTTACAAATTTTATAAAGCTTCTGGTTCTACCAATCCTTGATCTGTCACTGAGTTACAGAATATTATTATCCCTGTTTAAATTGAAGCTCAAACAAGTCAAGTAACTCTTCAAAGTTCCCACAGTTATTAGAAGGTAGACCAGAGTTTAAAACCAGACTTACTATCCCTAAAAACGTTAGATAAGTGTAATGGCTAATTTTCTGTCAGCTTGCTCAGACCATGGTACCCAGTTGTATGGTCAAATACCAGTCTAGATGTTGCTGTGAAGCTACCATATTTTTAGATGTGATTGACATTTAAATCAGTAGACTTTGAGTAAAGCAGATTACATTCCATAATGTGGGTGGGCCTCTTCTAATCAGTTGAAGGCCTTAAATGAAAACACTGAAAAAAGGAATTTTGCCTCTATACTGCCTTTGAACTCAAGACTACAACATCAACCCTTTCCTGGGTCTCCAACCCGCCAGCCTGCCTTACATTTTCAGACTTTCCAGCCCCTACAGTTGCGTGAGCCAACTCCTGAAAATAAATTTCTCTCTATATATATATGCATATATATGTATTGCATATATATACTGTATATATGTAATACACACACACATACATATATATATACCCTATTGGTTCTGTTTCTCTAAAGAACCATGACTAATACAATAAGAAATACAAAGAACTATATGCTAGTGTTGTCTGTCTATTAGTTACTAATTGTATTACCCTGTCAATTCACTTAACTTTCTTAGGCTTTAGTTTCATTATCTCCAAAATAAGGAAATCATACTAGAACCTCAGCTCTATTGACATTTTGGGGTGGGTAATTCTTCCATGTTGGAGGGATTTCCTATGCATTGTAGGATGTTTAGCAGCATCCCTGGCCTCTTTCCACTAGATGCCAGTGATACCACCCAGTCGTGATGACCAAAAATATCTCCAGACATTTCCAAATATCTCCTGATGGGAAGGAGGGGCAAAAATCACCACCCCACCTTTAGAACACCACTGTATTAGATCATCTTTAAGTTATAATATATGTATGTGTAATATTGTGTTAAAGATTATATATACTGAGGCAGCTTTGGAAATTTCAGGAGAAGTTTGATCACTTAGTGGGATATTACAGAGATGATATCCTAATATTCTGTAATTCTCATAAATAAATTTTTCTTCAGCTCCTGTAAGAAGGAATTTAAAAAAAAATGGAGAAAGGCCAGAAAAATTGGTAATGTCAAGCTCTTGGCATGTCAGAGCTACGGGCAACTGGAGGGCAGTCAGAAGAATGAGTGAGAATAGATGAAAAAAGTAGAGGGAAGGAATTTAGGGGCTACCCTCACAGGAGTGAGCCTTAGCTGAGAAATGGGTGCCCTTTTAGATCTAGGCCACCATGGTTAACCTGAGCTCAGTACTGGGTAGAGAGCACATCTACCATAGGGACCAATGGTAGGGGTTGCCTTAGCTGGGCTAAGGCTTCTTGGATGCACAGGAATTTCTAGACATCTATATGATTTTGCAGTACATATTGCCTTGTTAAAAGTAATGGTAGGAAAGCTATTTTCTAAAGAGTATTTTTGGTGGTGAGGCAAGGTAGGAGTGTGGTTTGCCTGAATAAGTGCAAGTCACCTTTAGGCTGCTGTGATTTGAATGACCCAGAAGAGAAAAATATAGCATCCTTCCACTAGATGGTGCTATATCTGATTAATAAACTTGTCCAAATTAGGTTTTATGTGACTCTGTCTTTCCCAGCATATTTTTCTCAATCCTTTTGAAATAATTTGAATTTAGCTATGCTTCAAATGAAAGATATCTGCTGATTTAAAAAAATTTCCGTTCTAGTGTTAATTTCCACTCCTGATTCAAAATATACGCATTTCTAGTCTAAGCAATTGACACTACAAAGCAAACCTCAGGCCCAGGTTCATAGAAAAAGGTCTGTCCCTTGTTTTGATTTTAATTAATGGCTTAGCCAGGTGATTTAATAACATTACTACTGTCAAGATCAATTAAAACTTATATAAAATCTTTTAACTTTCATTTCTTTAACACCCTACTGGCTGATAATAGTCCGAGATGAGTTTTGCGCCTACCCTTGGCAATCTGAGACATTAAAAAAAGATATTAAAATGCTTTTTGGAGCTCTGAAATATAATAGTGTATTCCAAAAGATAGCCATATGACTTGGAGGTCTGATAATATACCACTAGAAAGAGAACTTTGTCATTATACACCAGGCTAACTGGGTAACCTCATGTCAAAATAAGAAGTTCTAAGAGCACATTGAAGCAATTATCTTATAATTGGAAAGTTGTGAGATTCACAATCACCTGAAATTTATAATCACTTGGGGGAGAAAAAGGATACAAATATCCTTATGTTTTATAACTCTTTAAGTCATCTACCAGTACGTGTGAGCCAAGGGAAAGAATTTCACTGCAGGTGTCATAAGAGGTATTTTCTTTAGGAAGACAGACATTGTTGACTCTGATCAGAGCTGTCCTTGGTTGTACAGCAAAACAGATAAGGAACCCTGGAGGAGGATTGGGGGTAGTGGTGAGCAATGGGTAGGGGAAGGATTACAGTTCCACAACCCATTTAAAACATGGTCAGAAGAAACGAAGACAAGTAAAACAGTCTCAAAGGTGGCTAGAATTAAGCAGAGGACAGGCAAAGCAGAAATCAAAGATAGAAGTAAAGAAAATGGAAGGAAAAAAAAGGGATCTCTATAGTGGGCCTTACCTCAAGTGTTACCCATATCCCTCTAGTAATCAAAGAAAATGTTAATAACACAATCATACACATTTTCTATCAAAATAATGGAGAGAGAGGAAGGGTGAGCACAAGTGAACTGGCCAGGACGGTGGGCTACCAAAGCAGATACAAAATTCTACTTCACAGTTTTGCCTGGCGCAAGGTCTGACTGTAAAGTGTATTTCCTTCTGAACTCACACTAAAAACACATTGTTCTTTTTTCTTAGTATAATACAAGCGTCTTAGTAAAAATCCTTATTAAACTGTAACTACTAATTTAAGGATTTAAAGATGACAAGAAGCAACATGGAGGATGGTGAAGAACCCTCAGTGCTTCCACCCAGTAGTTTGCGCACACGTCAGACCACTGTTTACAGACAAAGTTGAGTCTCGATGTGCCTCAGACGTTTCCCAAGGGACTGAATCTCCTCTGTTCTAGAGAAACTCTTCCTAAATTGTCACGTGTCCCTCCTTTGGCTCCTTTCTATCCCCACCCTTAAGGTAACACGAGTTTGTGAAGAAAATTTCCTCACTAAAATACATTTGGAAAACACTACATACTTAATTCCCTTCTTAGAGATTTCTGGTGCACGTGGGCAGATTAAAAGGATATCAAAATATCAGAGATGTTCTGGGAAAGGAAAATCTACGCAACTGAACTCAGCATTTCCCAAATTTAAATCCCATTCCCAGTTCCCACCGTCACCCTCAGGAATACCTATTAGAATTTCTCAGGTCACTGATACTCTCTAGGAGAGTAACTAAAGTATTACAACATTTTCTTACCACATTGAAACGATTGTGAAGATTTAAAAGACTTACCAAAAGGACCTACTTAATATCCTGAGAGTTAAGATTTTTGCTTAAATGTGGCTTCTTGGTACAGTTGTTTAGCTTTTGCCCTATCATTCTCCTAATTGAAACATCATCCGTATTGGGAAATAATTGTTTTGTTACTCCTGTAAAAAACAATAATAACACACAAGAATACTTTATGAGGCCTTTGCATCATGAGGCATGAACTACAGTGAGACATTCTACATTATAATTTTGTTTCCATTTTACAAAAGTAGCCCAAACACCCATGAGATATTTAAATAGATGAATATATAGGCAGGTTTTTAAAAGTGAAGCGAGAGATAACAGAAGGTCTACATTATAAACTGAGAGCATACATGTTTATTTCTTCCTGTGGCACCACTTAACTTTAACCTTACTACTTGCTTTGAACTCTGTCTCCTTGCTCTAAAATGTTATAAATTCATTTTTATTCATTCCCAACATCAGTCAAAACAACTAGGTTCTGACCGATCCTTTTCCAACTAAGGAAATGACATATCAAGAGCTGGGATTCAGAGAATCCCTAAATTTGTTGGATGTTTGCAAAAAAATTAATTGGATAATCTAGATGATTATATTTAAGGAGACTTATTAACTTTTTAACCGTAAATAAGATAGTCAAATTAACCTCTATCTTACTAGAATAAAAGAGGAGAAATTTAACTAAGAAGGAGAAAACGAGATATAAACTGTTATTGAAATTTTACTTTAAAAGATTTTGGAAGTTTACTTTTTTTTTTTTTGGAGACAGAGTCTTTGTTGCCCTGGGTAGAGTGTGGTATGTCATCATAGCTCACTACAACCTCAAACTCCTGGGCTCAAGCAATCCTCCTGCCTCAGCCTCCTAAATAGCTGAGATGACAGGTGTGTGCCGCCACACCCAGCTAAGCTTTTCTATTTTTGGTAGAGATGGGATTCTCTCTTGCTCAGGCTGGTCTCAAACTCCTGAGCTCAAGTGATCCTCCTGCCTCAGCCTCCCAGAGTGCTAGGATTACAGACATAAGCCACTACACCTGGCCTGAAAATTTACTTTTCTAAAGCAATGAATTTTATGAATTCAAACTTTTGGGTAATATGAAATTTAGTTTTATTTTAAAAACCCTTTTTAAAGTTTTTCTATAAAATTTCCCATATTTAATGAAAGCTTTAGACCATCCCAAGATTTTTTTTTTTTTTTTTTTTTTTGAGACGGAGTCTCACTCTTTTGCCCTGGCTAGAGTGAGTGCCATGGTGTTAGCCTAGCTCACAGCAACCTCACACTCCTGGGCTCAAGCGATCCGTCTGTCTCAGCCTCCTTAGTAGCTGGGACTACAGGAATGTGCCACCATGCCCGGCTAATTTTTTTTTCTCTATGTATATATTTTTAGTTGACCAGATCATTTCTTTCTAATTTTTAGTAGAGACGGGGTCTCACTCTTGTTTAGGCTGGTCTCAAACTCCTGACCTTGAGTGATCCACCCACCTCGGCCTCCCAGAGTGCTAGGATTACAGACGTGAGCCACCGCGCCCAGCCCCAAGATTTGTCTTTAATAGAAAAATAAATTTTAAAAAAAGAACCATGAAAAAATAACTTGACCTTGAATTGTAACATAATTTTAAATTCATAGGACAATATAACGCAATTGTATCATCACCTATGATTTCTTGAACTTCATTCTGGTTCATCGCTGGTTTAACGGCTTTGTCCCGTGAAGTAGAGGATTTTGCCCCTGTCAGGCTGTGTGTGGCCATATATTCATTTGTGTAAA